>WBNO01016985.1:69423-142487 GCA_013400575.1 Peucedramus taeniatus | reverse complement strand
AACAAACAAACAAAAAACCCCCCACTAAACCAAAAAGCAAAACAAACCAACAAATCAAAAAAATCTCCTGAAATTGAACCAAGCTTTCTTAGCCTTAGAGGACATCATAATGTTTAGTAACAGACACTAGTGTATCCAAATATAAGCTAAACCCCATTATGTTTCATTTTATGTTGATGACTAGGAATACACTGTGAAATGAGTTTTTTGCTTTCGCTAATTTTTTTCCACTTGACAGCTGGATTCCCTGAATGGCAGGCCACGGTACTTTAATAGAAGAAAGACCATCAAATTAAAAATATGCATAGCAGTTAGGATACTGGTGTAATTCAAAGAGCATTTGTCTCTACTGCCAAACATAAGCAAGTTTTCTGTATGGAAGGAATACTTCTGACTTTCCAAAGAAAACTACTACAATGATACAGCAATGCTGATTTTTAAATTCTGTATGTAGCCCTCAAAGCATCTTTTTAAAAAATGGCTTGTTAAATTCATTCTAGAAAAGCAGGAATGTAACTGGTTTTACCAGGGAATTAAGCAAAATTGCACAAGTCCAAATACTTTGTTTTCTCCTTCTGCAGTCCTTGCAAAGCCTAAACCTATTTCCTATGATTTCACTGCAATTATAAAAAACAAACACACATTGCAGAAAGAAGAGCTATCCCTCAATTCTCCAATTCCATTGCTTAAAAATTATGTTTATATATGAAACAGTGATTGTAACAGTCAATAAATCACTTAACGGTTTAAGCTGACTGATGCTATAAACTGAACTTGCTACTTCTGAATTTCATAGTCCTTTTTACTGATTTAATCAAATGTTTGAAACTTCCACACATAATTTTATTTCTAGAAAATAAGAACAGTTCAAGTTTCCACCAGTACCAGAACTTAGAGAGCTGATGCGATCACTGAGAAAAATTAAGCTATTATTAGTTAAAAATTTCAGAAACACACATATCAATATGGTGAATGAATGATCCAGTAAAGAAACCTACATTTCAGCCTAAGAATTCAGTAACTGCCCAACTACATCAGTGTCTTCTTAAACTCTCAGGTGTACTGCCACAAAGATCTGATTTAGTTAATATTCATATCCACATTGTATATGGTTGACACCAGACTAAGTAACGTAAATACTTCCAATAGTCAAAGGCTTAGAGTGTCATAATGTGGTTTCACTAGCTTTATTCTTATTTCTACATTTTAAAAACACAAAGGATACAGTTATGTCATTGCTGCACAGGAACTGAGGTCATAAATGAAGAATATACTAAGTAAAAGGCACAGGTCAGAATCTTAGTCCAGGGATGAGTATGTAATGTTCTCTCTGCTAGGGATACCAAGTATGGGTATAACTTCAGAGGCCATTTAATCACCACTGAAGTGGTTTGCTTGCCTTGTTTCCTGGTTTAGTGCCCTACTGAGTTTTTTCAAATTCTGCATCCTGACCCCATAGGATCCCAAACTCGCAGCTGGCAGCAGCATTTAGTAGCACTTCAATGCTCCCCTTGCTTCCAAGTGAACAGTAATTCAATTACTCAAGAGAAGAATGAAAGAGTAGGCCAAAACCAGGGACAGGCATATAGTTTAGGAACTATATGCTCCCTGGCAAACTAGCCAGGGATAGGTAGCTGACAGTGATTATAAAGACTTCTACTGACTGGTAATATCTGGTCTGTATTCCCCTGTGCTAGAGGAACTGAACACCTGTCTTAAAATCACATATGACACAGAAGCCAGAAGCTGTCACTATTAAAAACAGGTAGTCTAGGGAGCAGTAATGGAAGTTCTTAAACTATAGGGCAAATCAGCTGGCCATTGCAGCAGAAATCACTCCAAGCCTTCACAAAAAAACCACCTAACCCCTTACTGCTACAATTCCCTCTAGAACCATCAGTACCCACCGCCTGTCTCCAGACTGAAATGCTGTCACTTGAGTGACATTCACCACTTTTTCCAGAGCTGGATGTCACATTTTGACATCAATTTAAAGTTCATTGACAATGCCAGGTTTACAGCCCTAAATCTGAAAGGGGGCAGTGTTGTTTAACCAGAAAGTGGTGCTGTCTGTCACTGTTAATTACAGCTCTTCCTGCTGGGGTTTTTACAAGAAAGTAGGCCAGCAGGAAGTGTCATTATATTACAGCCTGTAGCTCCATGCATGTGTTCCTAAGTTGACAGTCAAGAGATGTCCTTTAGCCTTTTTCACTGTGCTTTTCAATACGAAAAACAAACTGCTCAGATTGCATAAAAAGATGAAATATGCTATTGCATGCATCTCATAGGAGAGAATAATAGAGGTGCATAGAAAGCAGCTTCCTATTGACGCAACAAAAACCGTTCCTGGTGTGTTCATGATTTCTGATGCTCCTTTTCAATTTACCTAGTAAAGCTTATAAAGACTGTGGCAATGAAATCTAGTCTTCTCACAGCCCCCATAGTAGTTAAAAAATAAGAGACTGATTAGCTGACTAACCAGGTGATAAGACTTTGAGGGACAAAGGAAGGGGGGAATAGCTACGAAGGAGAGACATACTGAGAGCTACCCATCCAAAGAGAAAAAGCTCAAAACAATAAAGTTTGAGCTACTCATGCCACCTCCTTTGCCCGTCTTTCACACCTATGTAGTCCCCTCAATATGCATATTGAATTCAAGAAGCAACTTTAAAAAACACTATCATTTCAAAACATTAATAACATATGAAAGAATCATATCATATCAATAGGGAGTAGACTTTGTCACTGTCAAGAAAGGAAGGTAAAGTTTCAACAGTCCTAGAAAAACATGATCAAAGCTCACCAAGGATCTGAAGGCACCTGTGGTCTCTAAGGTACTGTGACTTTCTCTGAAGTGGTGACCAATGTAATGGATTTACACACTTGCAAATTCTCTTCCAAGTAAAGAGCTACCATCAAACCACACTACTTTCTACATTCAGTTCCACATCAATTGCATCATAAAAACATTTCCAGCACTTAACTGATTGCTGGCAAATTTTTCAGAATAAACACTATCAGTCAAGGATTAACTCTATGAAACCACAGAAAAAAAATCAGTTGGAGTTTAAGAAGTTATCTGAAAATGAGCCTTCTACAACTTTATGTATTAGAAGCCCTCCATTTTCCATTAATTAAAAAAACCCCAAAAAGTAGTAAAAAAATCCAAACACACACAGAACCCCAAAAGAACCAAAGCAACACCACACACTCAGTTTGAAAACAATCCTGAATTACACCCAAAACACCCTTATAATACAAGAAAGTGACTTAATATCACTGTACCTGTTAACTTTCCCCAACAAAGCTGCAGTTCTCATAAAATCATTTCCTTAATACTTTAAGCTATACAAAAGGTATCATTCCAGTTTAATGAGTATAATTCTTGGTAGACACAAGAAATGCTTGGCCGTATTTCTAACAAGAACTGAGTCGTCACTGCAGACTAATACCTTCCACAGAGTAAGTTTCAACTGCTTTATTGGTTTTTTTAATTGTATATATATATGTATTTTTGTTGTCTTTTTAATTTTCCACAATGAGAAGATTAGTGATTCATCTTCAAGACCATTTAGGATCCATAGTTGCTCTCAGTTTTATCATTACACCCCTTAAGTTAGACATTGCCTAAAGATGCTTCCAAAAAAATCATTTAGGAAATAATCAGAAAATAATTTAAATGAATCCATCTCTGAATCCAGTTTTGGAGACCCGACAAATTTAGTTAAATAAATCCCATCAGAAATTGCTGTATCGGTTGAAATTAAATTTAAAATTCAAAACTATGCCCATGATAAAGTAGCATTTTAGGTATGCTACAAAATAAACCCCACAGTTAATGCGATACCAGCCAATTATTAAAATCCCAAACAGAATTGAAACATCACATTTCAACGTGAAAAACGTGCATTAAGTACCGTGAACACCCAGTAAGAAGAGTTCTTACCTTCATAGATAGCTTTGAAGCCCTGGGCACTGACAGCAAAATCTGTGGTGAAACAGAGGGTGAGGATAGATCCTGTGCTCACAATAGATGATGGAAGCTGAAATCCAGACAACCTGTGCAATAAAAAGTCACAAATTACTAACACTGTTTATAATAAAGCCCATCAGTAGATGTGATGAGCATTATGATAAATATAATGTTTTTACATCTGAACTGCAAATACGTTATGGGCTTTACCCTGGTGCATCTCTAAACATTCACTAAAAAATTTCAAACACATCCTTGACCTTTAAAACTCTCCGATGTCAACACATCTATGTGCTCTCCAGAAAACAATGAAAGAAAGACCTGTTTGTACCTACTGAAGACCTTTTTTTTGTGTTAGGACTCATTTTAAGATGAAGACAGTTAAATTTCAGACACCTAGAAGTACATATTCAGGTCTTGACTCACTCAGAGATATTTCCTATGATTTGATGTAGGTTATACTATCCTGTCTATCCTCCAGGTGCTGCTTCAGAAAAATCATGGATGTCATATGCTCAGTATGATAAACATTAACTGACTAGAAAACAAACAAACCACCACACTTCCATTCAAGAGCTTCAGAAAAAATTACCTTACATTTTCTCTCTTACTAGTAGTCTTACCTTTACATACAAAATTGAATTTTGGATAAGCTATAATTACATTGCAATACTGATTATAAGGCAATTTCTCAAAATCTGGATATATTTGAAGGTAAAATTGATTGAAGAAAAATGTTTAGATCCTTTACTGAAACATCACTAAACACAATTTGTTAGACCTGGCTGATACTAGTGAGATGGTTTTTTAATGATTAATTTCTCATAAGTAAGATATAAGACACCATTACTGTCCCACAAAAACAAAACTATACTGGTAGCTTAGCTGATAACTATTTAATTTCTCTATCGTGCAATAGGGATATGTGATTGAGTATGTATAGGATAACCCTGCCAGAAAACCAGCTTTTGTTCAAATTTCACCCTGAAAGAGATTCTTAGACATTGAAACAGATCATTAAAAATACCCAAATAAACAAACACAAAAAGCCCAACAAAAAAGCCTTTTCTTAAGATCTAGATGGTTAATATAATCCATGTCTTAAAAAAAAAAAAAAAAAAGAAAAAGAAAACAAAAATACCACCTTGTCGTTGAAATTTATGGTACAATTAAGTTATAGCTCATTAATTGACATCCAGAAGCACAGAAGAGAAGTAACTGTAAGCAATATATTAATAAAGCAGTGTCACTGAACTAGAGGTTCTTTGCAAAATCAGCTTTATTAAAGACCATTTTCATGTATAAAAACACATAAGATGAACTCCATGCTTCACCAGCCAGGTGGTTCCCCACCTCTTGCCAATTTTGAGTTTTGGAAAACAAATAGAAGAGTCAGAGATCAAAGCAAGAGCTTTAAATACAGATAAAGGCATACAGTCAAGGCAACGTAAGTCAGCAAAAAGCTTTCTGCAATTTCTTCCTTTCATTTTAAACAACATTTTCTCCCATGTGGTAATTAGCTGTTTGCTCTAATCTTTTTACCTTCTGTGTAGGTGTCAACCTAATATTCCTATACTTTTCCACCTCATTTACTCCAATTCCAGAAATAATCAGGTTGATTTTCCCCTCAGTCTTCAAACTGCAGACCTACCATAAGGTTTGCCACATCTTATGTTCATACTTTTGTATGTTCTCTCACCTTCACTAGACGTTGTAGTTTTCAGGGAAATGTGCCTCTTGTTCTATTTAATAAATTAGACTGGTTATCTCTTCTGCCCTACATCTGGAGTGTACTCTCTGACAGTTCATTTTTAATTTAGGTATGCATTTTCTGATCTTACTTTTATGTCTTGCTCTTCTTTGAGAAGTGATTCAAAGAGTTCTTGTTTTAAGAGACGGGCTTTGGAGTTTTTTGGATAGCACTACAAGTATTTCCTGCATCTATAATTTCTTGCTAAATTACAGAAAACTAGCAGGCATTGTAGGGGAAGAAAGGAAAATCAGCTTGAGTCAGGAGCAGCTAGCCTCAACATTTCACACTACAAGGGAGAACTAAAAAAAGACCCCACAATAAATAGACCAAAAAAAAAAGTTATATCAGTGCAGAACTACAAAGCTTTTGCTCCCTCATTCCTGTTTTCTCCACTTGGACAGGATTTGGCTCATATAAATGAATTTATCTGAGCTATGAGTGGACATCCTGAGTTCTTGGTGTGATTTCTACACCAACCTGCTTTGATTCTATTATAATAAGTGTCACTCCTACAATATGGATTCTTAGGAGCCAAATGCATTTTTTCTACAGCATCCTCCTTGAAGTAATGGAAGATCATTCCTTAGGCTGACATTGCAATTCACATTAAAGGAAGACAAATGCATTCTTTTATACCCCAAGTCAGTGCACTTAAAGGTTTTGCAGACTTACAGGTGTGAGAGACTGGAATGCTAATGGTTAAGCACATAAAACTTTCTTGCCATCTGCGGAGGCAGGAGGGTGCTTTGCCAGGCCAGGTTTGCACACCCGCCCACTCAAGGGGGACACAGAGAGTTATATGTCTGCTGGGTTTTGAGCTAGGTAAGGGAGAAGGCAGGTAAGAAGCAGACCCTGCAGAGACAAGGCAGTGCTCTTTACTGTTAATGTCCTCCTGTTTCACAACTGGCTCAGTTCTAAAACTGTCCCCATCCACATTCCCTGAGGAAGGCATGGGAAATTTACATTCACAGGGGATGTTCATACATAGGTCTGTAGGTATTTGTCCCTTCTGATGGGACATAACTGGCCCAACCATGCTGACATGAGAGGCAATGTCTTGGAAGGTGTCATAAACCCATGACTCAGAAGCATGCCAAGACTCAGTTCTGGGGGCTTCCACCATGAGAAATGTGAAAGGCCCACCTTGCTGCAACAGTGTAAAATGCCCATCCCCAGGGGTGGTACCTGGGCTTTCCACCTAAAGTTGAAATTAACCCACTGAGCTTGTGCTTCATGGGCTTCCCCCACCTGCAACAGATCAAGACAGCCACCCTGACTCTCTGAACAAGACACAGACAATCAGGTCTCATTGCTGGATCCATGGGCAGTGGTATCTTTCTACTCTTTTCCTGTCCTTCTCTTTCTTTTCTATAAGTGAAGGACTTCCATGTGTGCCTGGCGTTTGGCAAGTCACACCATGGCGCCCACCAACCCTCATCAACAGAAGGGGAGGAGAAAAGAAGTCAGAAATGTTCCTGGGTCAGGAGATCACAGACAAGGATATCATTTACTAATTACTGCCATGAGCCAAATAGATTTGACTTGGGGAAAATTAGTTTATTTTATTACCAATTAAAATATGTTTGGACTCTGAGAAACAAAGATAGATTAATCAAAACCCTGTATCCCCAGGCTCAACTCTATTCTTTCCTTCCCAGCTCCTCCACCACTTCCCTTAGCCAGTGTAGGGAATGGGCGCTGGGGCTCATCCACAGCTGCTCTACAGCTTCTACCACCTCACAGTTTTACCTTGCTCCAGCGTGGGTTTTCCACAGGCTGTCGTTTCTTCAGGAAACATTCTCCTCCTACTCCACCATGGCCTCTTCCACAGGCCGCAGGGGAATCTCTGCTCCGGTGCCTGCAGCACCTACTCCCCCTCCTCCTCCCAACTTGGAGGTCTCACAGCTGTTTCTCTCACTTGATTTCCCCCTTTTTTGTCTGTGGAGTTTTCTATCCTTTCTTTCATGTGTTTCCCAAGATGCCCCTGCCCCGGCCGTGGCTCAGCCCTGCCCTGTGGTGCGCAGTTGGATCCGGCTGTGTCCGGCTGTGTCCGGCTGGGGCAGCCCCAGCCTCCCCTCACGCAGCCCCCACAGCCCTCACTGGGAGCCTGGGCACCCGCACCTGTACAGCCTCTATGATACAAGCAGAGAATACTTCAGGACACCTCACTTTATGAATTAAAAAGTCAAATAATTAATGTTATCTTACTAATTAATAGAATCAGTTTAAACTACCTGAATATCTGGACAGAAGAGAAGCTACAGCAGGTATTTACAGGAAGGTGGTAACTCCAATTATTCCACAGAAAACAGCAGCAGTGCTATGACAGCACATTTACAGGACACATATCTATAACATGACCTTTTACAAAGCCCACTGGCTGTCAGCAATAAGAAGAGTTACCCACAGGGTAAGAAACCAAATGGTACTTAAAGCCAAAAGATCAGCACATCCATTCCAAAATACCAGGCTTTTACCTGCCACATGTGAAATCACAGAAGCCTCATCTTAATAATTTACATCCATTCTGTTGCCTAAAGGAAGTCAAGATTTAAAACCTGAGACAGATTCTCATATATAAAGGTAGCAGAAGAAGCTACGATAAGATTAGTACAAATCCATAATTTAGAATTGATTTTCTATCACAGAAGATAAATATATATTTAATTTCTTTTTAGTCCCACTGCCCCCAGACTCAATTTTTTCTTTAAGTCACAGAAAAATGGAAGATAAAGACAGTAAATTTTTCAAGCTTGACTAAAAATAAATTGCAGGAATTAAAAAAATTAACATTTTGCTAGTAGAGTGTCCTGGTTTAGGGCAAATTTGGGAGGAAACTGCAGAAGGGATCCCTCTAGAAAGCAGATTCAAGTTGCCCCTCTCCCAACTGGTTAAGGAAAATATTTCCTTGGAGAAAATGGGAAAAATAACATGCAAAATATTCAAAAGCATAAAAAATCTATAATATTAAAAATTAAAACCTCTCGCTGTTCTGAAGAGACGGCAAATTCAGAAAGTTCTTGTCACAGGGTGTTAACTTGCGTCTTTTATCAGTCCCTCTTGTGCTGGAAAATGCCACGGCCCGGGCCCCGGTGGGCCACAGGTGTGAGCTCCAGGTGTTTTTCTGGGTTTTTAGTCCAGAGCAGGTTTGAACAATTCCAAGAAAAAACACGGTCCAGAGAACTTCTCTGCCTCAGTTAGCTAAACACTAACCAAAAAGCAAAGGAGAGCTCTCTCCTGCTGTCCATCCATGCTGCAGACAACACATCCAGGAACAGGCATGTGGAGGAGTGAGTGCAGTTTCTGAAAATAAACTCCATGCTTCTCTCCCCCTCTTTGCTCTAGGAACCAGTCTTAAAGGTGCAAAACTTATTTCTGGGCTAAACAGATGAATGGGAATACAAACCAGTACCATAAAGTCACCCTAGGACATAGAGGAAGGTTCCTTATTATCAAATTCACCAAGCTCATTCAATAAGCAGAAATAAGCTACAAGCTGAATGCTTTTGATGTATTTGGCTTCGAGGAAAAGCAGTTGCTTTCTTTGGGAGCCACCAAGGAGCCATGGCAGCAAAGGTCCACGTCTGCTGTGGGAAGCCCCAGTGGTGCACAGCAGCCTGTGACCACAGTTCTGCGAGCCCCTAAGGGAGCAGGAACACATGGCATGACCTGGCCAACACCAAACCAGCACACAGCCAGGAGGCAAACTGAACAGATGGCAGCTCCCAGGTGTGCGAGGTGGGCCAGGGCTTCCAGGGGGTGCAGCTGCTGTCAAAGATGAGGCCACCAGCAGGCTCCAGTGGCTCTAGACTGGTGAACCACATGGGGAGAGAGCAATTCCCAGAGCACTGGCTGCTGGTGGATGGGACTAGTGGGGTTGTTATTCATGCAGAGAAGGACTTGTCTAATGGGAAATCACAGCGCTTCCCAACAGTTGCAGGAACTGACAGAGGAAAACAGCTCGTTCATGTCTCAAGTGCACAGCAGTCACTAGGACTGGTGACTGCTGAATTAATGAACCAGTGGGCCACAGCACTGCACTATGGCCATGCAGAAGTAACCTCTATTTTCTTACTCTTTCTACCTACTGTACACAAAATGCAGCCACAGGAATGCTTTCATATGGCTCTATTGACATGGGAAGAAATCAGCTAATATTTGATAAAACTGGACAAAAATCAATGCTGTAGAGTGTCAAAAATCAAAGTGATACCATAACCATTACTGCCAGAAGACTGAAACTAATGTTTTTACCTTTAAAAGAAGTAAGCTATTTCACTTACTATAAAGCTAATGACCTTTTCTGCTTGAGAAAAAAAAAAAAAACAGCTGAAACTTCTAAGTCATGTATTCCAGGTTACTTGACTACATAACCATAAATTGAGTCAGGAAAACAATGATCTTTCAGGGATTTTGTCACATATATTTTATCAAACAATTTAAGATATGTTCTTAGAAAACATTTGCACTAGTCATTTTAAGCTTCATTATGTGAGTTATGTCTGTTTACTCTCACATATGGATGTCAAATCAGTCATCTTTTCAGAAAGTGAGTCCTATTAATCCAACAAGTGTATATAGGTATCTGTTATTTTACATAACTTCACTTGTGAACCCAGCTTGCCTTTCCTACATCAGAAGGCTTTAGAGAGAGCTCTGCTTCAGGCTGGGAGCAACTTTGCATCAACAAACCATTGTTTCAACTTCAGAATAAATGAGGATGAATTTTATTTGAAACTCTGTTCTCCAGTCCTTTATTGAACATCCATAATGCCATAAATTATATTCTTGCTCCCACTTGTGAGTTATTTGGAAATGAAAAATGTACAGAATTCTTCAGCTGGAAAAAAAAAAAAAAACAGCCCAAACCCAAACAAAGCCACAAAAAAACCAAAAAAACTAAAAAAACCCCACAAACCAAACAATCACCCCAAAACGAAAGAAACAAACTGGAACCCACAAACCCTCAAAACCCTATCAAAGAAAAGCAAATTGTATTTTATGCCTCCACTAAATGAAATTTAGGGGGAAAGTCTGTGAAGAGGACTCTTTTGACAGGCCAGGTACTAATAACTGAAAGATCACCCACATTTCCACTTCTCTAGCTTTTATAGGCTCACTTTATATTAGCATATCACAGCACATCCACAGAAAACAGTGGCACAAAGCCAGTGTAAATGGAATAACTACAAGTGGCTTAGAAACCCTGCAACACGCAAAAATTGCCTGAAGGGGGAAATATATCAATTTCTAGAGCTTCTTTCAACGTTTTTACAAATTGGATTACAGTAGTATTGCCGGCTGAAAAATCCTCTACTCCAGCCTTTTTTGGTAGTCCCACTTTGGGCAAATGCCTTAAGGCAAAAAAAAATATGTTAGCAAATATTTGAATAGATACAAACAGTATGTTTGTCCTTAGCAGCAATAGGGAGCTATCTAAAAAAACCCCACATTACTGTCCAAATATGGGTGTATTTAACAAACAGTTTATATAGTGTTCAATGTTCTTTCCATAAGGAAGACTGAATATTTGTGGCCAGAACTTTACTCTAGAAATGTGTGAAGCTACAAATATGGCTTATAATACACAGGAAAATTTGAAATGCTGACATGGCTTTGCAGATTTTCATTATCTGTTTTGCCTAGGCTGGATGATCTGGCTTTTTTTTTAATTGCTCAATACAAAATACATAATTGAAATCTTAATAAAAATTATGAGGAACATTCAGATCACAGTTCTAATACAAATTATTTCAATCCAGTACTTGAAAGGGGATTATAAGAAAGGTGGGGAAAGACTTCCTAGTCAGGCCCATTGCAATAGGACAAGGGGCTATGGTTTTAAATTTAAGGAGGGTAGATTTACACTAGTTACAAGGAGGAAGTTTTTTGTTTTGAGGGTGGTGAAACACTGGAACAGTTACTCAGAGAGGTGATGCCTCATCCCTGAAAACATGGAAACATTCAAGTTAAGGTCGGATAGTGCTCTGAGCAACAGGATAGAGTTGAAGATGTCATGGCTCACTCAGGGGGCACTGGAAGAGATGACCTTTAAAGGCCCCTTCCAACCCAAAATATTCTTTAATTCTATGACTCTAGGAATTCAAGTAAATTGCAACTTGTAGACAGATCCAGAGTAAGGGTACTAGGATGGATTTCTTTAAATATGTGAAATCAAAAGAAACTTGAAATAATGTGCAATTGTCTTATTTTGAGCAATACATTTTGGCAAAAGAAACTTAGGCAATGTCCAGATCATTTGGAATTCTACTGGAAATGTTTCCTATAGCTATAAAACAAAAAGCTGTACTTTAGAACAGCTGATGAAGTTCCAAATGCAAAAGTTATTGGATCAACCAATACCTTTCCTTCACCTTCTGTGCCTTTCCAAACTATGTACCTGTTCAGATTAAAGAATATTCCAGAGAGTTTTTATGTTACACATATTATAAATATGTCCCTATGAGACTTTTCACTTGATAAAATAATGTATCCTGTTTCAGAACTGAGGAAAGGATTTCCTTCATTGTCATCTCATCATGACTTTAGTTTTTTTCCCTGAAGTTAATTGTTCTGACAACTCTGTTTTAAAGAGGTCAGGCTTTGACAGTTTTAGACTATCTGCACAAAGCTCACTATATTAACTTTCTGCTCCTATGTTTTTACTCCCAAGAGCTATGACATTCTTCTTTTTCCATGCAAACCTTTGAAGTCTGTCTATTATTTCTACCCATCATACTCAAAGTTTAGTACAGTATGTATCATTTATTACTTGAATACCTCCTGTCAAAACTGCTGCTTGGTTTGTTTGTCCTTTATAGGAAAGAAATCTAGTGGGTATTTCAGTGAGTCATAAAGTTCATTTTATCTAAATTTAACTTTAAAAAAAACTCTTTTGAAGCTAACTAGTTTTGATAGTTTCAAGTGGCAGTTAAAAGAAGCGGTTGCTGCTACTAATATGAAATAATGATCAATTCTGGAAATCTTTGAGAATTATGTGAGTGCTTTGGGCTAACCCTGTACTTATTGTATTAAGCATCATATACTCATATTTTTCTTCATTATGTCACTTGTCATCTCCTTTGGACATATCCTTGCAGTATTCAAAACCTTCAGAAAGATAAGTCATCTGTGTAGTTCAGTGCTTAAATTTAACCATAATTCCTATGTAGAGCATGAGTGGGCTGTCAGAGAAAAGGGGGAGACACTGCACACACAATAATGTCTGACACGGGCAATCAAGACATGGAGATGTGGCCTTTCACCAGTGAATCTGTTTAGAGTGTACATAGGTGGGACTGGAGGGAAAAGCAGTGACACAGCTTCTTTCCTACCCTGTGACAAGGATCACATACCATAGCAAAGATCCGTAATCCTTAAGAAAGTTCATGATGCACCTGTGAAAGTTGGAGTTGTTAGTAGATGCTGAAGCCCTTAATTTTGTATCTTTGCTGACTTTTTCACCCATGCTAAAAATATTTAACTATGACATTTTTAATATCTTTGTTTTTCTACACTAGCATTTGCCATTGTACTTCTTTGGTGTAGCAGTTAGTGAATCTCAGACTGCAGTGACTTTTATAACCAGGATTCTTTCCTAAACTTTTAGAGCAAAAATCTTTATGTTAAAATGTCAACTTATTTTCAGAATATTCCTCCTTTATACATCTTCTATTGCAGTATATGGTGTCATTTAGTATACTGAACTCCTATTGTGATCTACCTCAAGTTCCTAGCATGCATACAGATTTTAATGATTACCCTCAAAGTGCCCTCTCTAAGGTATCACCTTATCAGTGTGCCCTCTAATCAGATCTTCAACAAATTCAGAAGTAATGAAGCAGAACAATCTCTTGTTAAATTTCATGGTGAAAAAACTTTGGTAGCTTCAGCCTGAAATATCACATTCCAAGACAAAGTTAAAAATACACCTTAATTGAGAGATATTTCATCTTTCTCTCTGAGCATTTTTTTTGCTTATATTTTAAGTCACCTCAGAGGTTTGCCCTAGGATGCATAATTTGATGCTTGAGCTCCTCCTATCAGAACATTTTATCTTGTTCTCCTGTCCTTTAATCCTTACATGTATATCATTTCAGGCCTTATGATCATCATTGAGATTATCTATAGTAATATCCTTTTTAGCTTGGAACAAATTGTTTCTTATGGATGACTTGCCCTAACAACTGTGTTCAGGTGAGTCATATTTTGCTACTTTAAAATGTTCTCATGCTAAGTGCTCCCTCCAAAGAAATGGTGTCTTTGTGTATGCAAAGCCCTCTTTCTTTTTTTTCCCCTCATACTTTCAATTTCAGCAAAGTTTCCCTTAACATTTTATTATAATATTTGTGCATTTGCCCCAAGCAATGGGTATTGCATAGTTACCTGAAGCAAGGCACATATTAGGCAAATTCTGCCATTGAATTTCTGCAGGAAAGTGGCAATGCTCTGCATTATCTGTTAGCCTATTACATGTCGCTTACTCCTGCAAATGGTCTAGTGACAGCTGCCTGAAGCTGCTGTTAGCCACTCACGGGTGTCCAGATGCTGCAGAATCTTAAATCTGGACACAGGTAATAATCCTAGGGGTTCACCTTTAACACATATTGGATAACACCAGGACACTGAAGTGCTCTGCAGGACCCGGCAACCTACAGGCTCTGCAGAAGTCCCTACAAGAAGAGTTGGAGTGGGCAGATAGAACATTATTTGATAGGGAGGAAGCCAATGATAAAATTAAAACACTTTCCTTCAATAGTAACTCATGTTTTCCATCTTAATTTTCCATTTTTCTTATTAATTTGAATAAGAGTTTTAGCTAAACCTATTGCTTAGAATTGTATTTTTATTTGGGTGTATCTATATTGTCACTGGCTCATATTTATGTAGAACAGTTTGTAATCCTTCATTTTTTTCTCATGAAAGCGCTGACTTCTTTAAACTGTTATTTTAATGTGGAAAAAGATGTCTGTGGCAAAACTGCTTCTCAAGCTTCTCATGCCCTTTGTGGCTTGAGTTTTAATACCAAACCACTACAGAAGATTTCCTATGCCTATGGAACAGTCTTGGCACAGGCTACAGCAGTTCTTAGGTATTCCCCTGACAAAGTGTTAATGTGGAGCTTTCTGAGTTCTCCAAGTAGTGATAGAGAAACAGGGAAGAGAAGTATGAAATAGATAAGAAGCAATTACTACTATTTGAATGGATGACAGAACAAAAAAACCAAGAGAATCACTGAGACCAAAATAATGAGTTTCAGGGAAGCCATCTATGCAACTAAGAAAAACGTAAGATGCGACTGAACACTCTTTATTCAAAAGAGATGAGGAGGAAAAAAGCTGTGGGAAGGAATGTCATGTTTTATGGGAAAAGAAGGTAGTCTTAGTTAACACAAAGAGAATTTGGCTTATTTGACAAAGATTCTCAAAGATGACATTACAGGTAAGGTTAGTAGAGACTACTAAATAAAGAACCAGATAAAAGGAAGCCATTTTTGCTGAAATGTTTTTTAATTTTCTTCTTATGTTCCAGATTCAATTAAGCTGCATGCAGCAAATGAAGGAGTAAGCCTGTCTCCAGAATTCAACTTCTGCATTCAATGAACATCTAAACCAACCTGTTTGTCTAATGCTTATGAAAGAAACCTAGCCAGATTTACCAGCATGACAAAAGTCTGTAATTTTTAAATATCCTTCAAGAAAAAAGCTGCCTGGACTGAGATGAGATAGGGGTGTGAAAGGCAAGTGAGAAAACTCTGTAAGATTATTGGCAATTCCTTCTGCCACTGAAAAAGAATAAAAAGGCAAAATCCAGACAAGAAGATGGAACACAAATCAACTGTAAATGCTGCCTTTCTTGCCATTGCTCTTAAAACCGTCATGGTTTACAGAGGTAAGGTTTACTCAGAGGTCAAGTGTCAATGTAAATGCAGGGTCCCTGTTTCAAACAGCCAAACAAAAATGAGAACTGAAGTTCCAAATATCAATTCAAAATGAAAGAAAAAAAATAGGAAAGGAGAGGCTATTTAATGAAGTTAAAGAGGATACTTAATACATTTAAAAAAAAAAGAAACAGCAGAGAACAGACCCACCTTACTTCTTTGGTGTGGTTTTGTACTTCCCATAATACTGTACTATGATGAAAAGATTTGATTTCCCTTCTCGGTCTGTTCTTTTTTTCTTTAGTGAGCTGTCATTTATTTTAATGCTGGGAAAAGGGCAGTGAGGGTGGGAGGGTGGTGTGTTATTCCATTTCCTTACTAGCAGACTCTAGTGATTGCTTTTATTAGTCTGTCATTATTCAACCTCCTTTCCTTAGAAACCTGTATTTGATCACAGAATGAAAGAGGTATGTGGACAAAGTAACCTAATGAAGTTTCAGCTTTATCTGCTACAGATCTGTACCAGCAGTTTTATTGGTACTGTTGGCTAACAAAAAACCTATCCTTTATTGATTTCTTGATGGAACTGTGTTATTCAGTACTGCAGATGAGAGTACTTTGATCTTTTAATTTCCATGTTTGGTAGTATTGAAAGTTTTTATGCTATTTGTGCACTTTGATCTGGGATCTGTCATTCCATGATGAAACTCCACCTATCAAAATAAGTCATTCTTCCTTCCATGTCAGCATCTCTTCTGTAGGTGGCTTTGGTTTTGTTCCCATATGAAAAAGAACAACTACTGTGATAATTGTGGTTGTCATTGAACATTTTTGCTATTTATGCAAAATATTATGCAGGATATGTAAAACAAAATGAAATATTTTTTCAGGATATGTAAAGCAATTTTAACATGTTCTTTATGGCTACATTTAATTTTTAGCTGCTCCTTCTAGTCTCTTTGGTGACAGAGTATGATTCCTCTTAGGATATGTGTATTTGAGATGTATTTTTTTCTGTTCTACAAAAACTTTTATAATAAATAAAGAATACATTTCTTAATAATAACAAGAATTTGTGGTATTTCATTGTTTTTCCATGACTGGGGTTTTTAAAATTTTGAGGAATAATGAGTAAAAATGGTACAGTTTTAACTCTCCTACATTTCAGGAGAAAATTCCTGAAAAATTGTCTCTTCTGATACAGGTGGAGGCAGTTGCAATAATAGCATATTTTTAATTTCAAGAAAAAAAAAATTTGTACTTGTGAGCAATTTCCTTTTCTATATTTTACTGAATTAAGTACAAGCTTATAAAATGTTGACAAAATAGTATCATTTCTATTGAAAAAGATCTCTAAATGGAAGAGTCTGGAGTAATTCTAACCCTGTCCATATAGGAAACAAATTCACTTATGACTGAACAGAATAATGCATATGAATTTGCAGTCACAGCCTCTTAAATTTACATTAACTTTCTGATGCTTGAGAAGTAAAGAATTTAAAATTACACAATGGATGATATACTGATGAAATTCATGTCAGTGTGTAGTGGTGTGTGTTTTGTTTGATTTTGCCTCTCTCGCTGTTGTATTTTGGGAGGGTTGTAAAAGTTATGGTTTGCCCCATGTTACCCCTGTCCCTTCCCCTTATAGTGGTTTTTGTCCAGGTTTTCCCGCCACTCAGGGTGTCCATCAACCTGCTCACCCCCCCCTTTCTCCCCGTTTCTGCTAAGTCATTCCCAGTTGTCCTGCCCCCCTTCATGTCAATTAAGTTTTCCCTGCCCAGCTTGTTCTCGAGGTTTCTGTGTCAGTCACCTTGTCCTCCGTGTATGGTTTGTTGTGTGAATTTTCTCCCACCCCTATGTTTTCCCTATTGGTTCAGTTAAACCTATCGTTATCCCTATTGTAACCTGTAATCCTTGGCTGCTGTACCCACCTCCCTGAGTCAGAGGTTTGATAAGCTCTTGCTGAGCTTTGGGTGTGGTCACTTCGTCTTGTCCCTTCAAGGAGATTAAAGCTCTTTGGAATACCTTGACGGAGTGCCCGGCTCCTGGCTTTCTTTATCTCGGGACTCTGGTGGCTTTTCTCTGCAGCTGAACCCACGCAGCTGCCCTGACCCCACCGCAGCCTCAGGGGAGGTTTTGGGGCGGCCTCTGGTGTGGCTCCCACCACCACAAAGGGGCGAGCCAGCCGGATTCCTGCCTCGGGGCGGCGAGGAGAAGCCGCATCAGTGGACATAAATTGCCTAACCATTTGACTACATGAAAGGGAAATGTCAGACAAGGGAAACTACTAGCAGTGTGTTCCAAGTCTTGGATTACTCTTATGAAAAGTATTTATTAATAACTGAAAAAAATGGCAGAAGTATGGTAAAGTAAGACAGACATCTCATCAGATAGGATGAATCATTGCCTAGGATTTCACTGATTCTGAAGGAAGATGATCGGACTGTCTGCATAATTCTACACCGATAAAATTAGTTGAGAGGAATAGTAGTTCCAAAGACTAATAAAATGAAGTCTAGGGAAAAAAACAAAGACAAACAAACAAAAACCTAAACAAAAATAAACAAAAAATTCAAACAAAATCAAAAAGCCCCACTAGTACTGACACACTTATTTAAGTGATTTCAGCAAAAGGCCATTAAGATGCATGGGGTAGAAGGGCATGATCTGTCTGAAGAAGAGGATTAGGAAATTACAGAAAGGGCAGCAAAAATATCAGCTAAAGCCTGGTTTATGACATCATATTATCAACCATCATTAATATGGGAGAGGGACACAAACCTGTCTCTGAGGTGCTCACTGAAAGGATGACACAACAGTCCAGAGCTACTACAAGGAACACATCTCATTAAATATAAGATGTAAATGATGAAAAAATATTGGATTTTTCATTAGTGCTACTCTTCAAATGGAATTCCCTTTTAGGAAAATAAAATAACTTGCTACACAATACTACACAGTGCAACCCAATTCAAACTTTAAACCAAGGATTGTACAGTTTGCTGGTACTGCCACAAGCTGCCAGAAACATCTTCTGCTTGAATTACAGTGATATTTTTGAGCCATTGCTTCAAGGCATCCTTCCTGAAAATCTCTGATCATCCTATTTTTTTTTCTGAGAGGTGCCAACCCCTCAATTTTAGGCTAACGATAGTGGTATTGTTGAGTATTTACATAATAAGCACATGCTTTTTGAGTAAACATTACTCTTGTAACACTGGAAATTTAGCAGAAGGAAGAGCAGTTGAAAATGCCATGCTGAATATCATATCAGTCTGACAAGTTTGGTCAGACTATTAACCTAAGCCACTACAACAGTCTGAAGAAGAAATCTATTTGGCAGCTGCCTTGACAAGAGAGAAATACAGGAAAATTCATATATTCATGCTCAGAGGAATAATTGGCTGCTTAGATTTTAAAAATACTGTTAGTAAAATAGGAGTAGTTATTTCCATTAAAATCTCTTAGGTATTAGAGATATCAGGCTGAAAATCTGCTATATTTCTGAAGAAAACATTTATACTGTTAACATGTAGCAAAAATGCAATCAATTGATCTTTCACATGTTAGAAGGATCTTTAAATAGTATCCTGCAGGTAACACCATCCTAGAAAAAGATTAGCCTGGATAGAAAAAGTGCAAAATAAATATGAAGCATTAGAATTCAAGTCTAGCTTGTCAAAAGCAAAACAAGACAAAGCATGAAATTAAAATTATGAAAAAGAGCAGTTAAGATCACTGTTTCAGGAGTGCCTCTCACCATTAAGCAGAAAATGCAAACTAGACACTACTCATACTGCCATCATCACAGCCAATGATGGTGAGGAGAAAAAAAGGAAATTCTTTTCCAGTCATATATTTTGCTCAGTTTCTTACTTTGCTGCCACATTTTTCTACAGACAAGAATTAGAGCGAGTAAATATGATATATGGAAATTAAATCTCACCAAGTAAAACTTTCCTGTTCTTATTTTTACTATTGTTTTTACTACATTCCTTCATTCTTTTTCCCTATAGGCCCTGAACATTAGATCAACTTTTTTTTTTTAAATGAGCATCCCTCCAATCACTACACACTGAATTTGAGGTTAGCTCTCCAAAACTGGATACCACGCATCAGCTAAGGTCTTTCCAGAGCTAAAAGGAAATCAAGGTTTCTTTTACATTGCTCACAGAAGTCTGTTTTCCTGTTCATACATCCCAGCATGGAGTTTTGTCTTCTTTTTTCCTGTGCAACAATTTTTGACAGTTGCTGAATTAAAACCATAAACCTAAGAGCCCTGTATGTTCTTCTAGAATGCCAACCTTATTCCTTCTGAATTAGTAATCTAGCTGGTGTTAGGGGTATTTAATAAAGTCAATAAAGTTTGAGGGTATTTAATAAAGCATAAAATGCAGGTCTTCACAGGTTTTGGAATCACAGGATATTCTGAAAAACTGCACAAGACAGTAGCACCAGAAGAGCACTTTCACTGCTTAGTTTAATTTTTTCTTGTGTACGGACTTGATTTTTTTTTAATATGTGTACTGAAAAGCCACATCAAAATATTTCTCAATTGCTCACTCTTCAAGAAATTAAAATCTCTTATGAGGTTTTAATTTTTCAGTGTAGACAGTACTCATTCTGATACACTCCTTTCACATAATGGTGTAATATTCTCTCTTAAGAAATAGAAAATTACTAATATTTCTTTAGTGTACTGCTAAAATCCAGCTCTATTTTACAATCCAGATAAATTACTTTATGCCATTAACACTTTAATCTGTTCTGAATAACTCCCATGAATGCACTCCAGGCATCAGAGAGACAAAAATGAGTGGGTTTGCAATGTAATGGTATAGAAAAAATTTCTTTTAAAGCGTGATGTGAATTGAGAACTCCAACCTAGACTCAGTACACTTCAGTAGTATGTAAAAAATTCAACATTTCTTCTAATTCTGAAAGTAAAATGTCTGACTATGGTATTTCATTCATAGATTCCACTGTAATTGCTATTGTGTAGTCTTATTATAGACAGTGGCTTGAAAAGGTTCCAAATGTTTTCTATAAAAAAACACTGTTGATACTCCTGGCCCTCCTGGAATTTTCTGGGTTTTTTTGGTTTTTCTTTCTTCAATTAGAACATTCTTACCTCCAAAACTGAATAGTTTTTGTCTGCCAGTTAAGCAATACACCAAGGTTTATCTAACCTTCCCAAGTTTCTGTCATCAATCGCTCCTCTGTACATTTATGCATAATTTTCAAGAAGGGTCTAATTTTCACAATTGATAATTATCTCCTAATATAGTTTGTCTTGCAGCTTTTTAAAACATGAATGCTCTATCTTCGGGGTTTTTTTTCCTTTCTAACCTTCTGTTCATTAAGGCCTTCACACTATTTTATGTAGGTGGCTGAGACACTGAATCTTAATTTATAATTAATTTTCAGGCAAATGGTTATTATGGTATTTCTTTTTTCCCCCTTGTGATTTTTCTGAGCTGAATTTTAGAATATTTCTATTTTATTACTTTTATGAACTTAAAGCATCTGCTATGATTTGATAACCAGAGCTGATTTCAGTTAGAGGTGTATTAAGAACAATTAGAGAGTAGCACCTTCACAACTGAAACCTGGTATCTTATAGCCACTGAAAATAAACTGTGAGTAAATTTAAATTAATCCATACATATTTTTTCAAATCAAAATCACCTATTTTTTTCAATCAAAATTAAAATAAAATGAGATGCCCTGAAGTGAAACATTACAGATTTTCCCATATCTGCAACTAGTTATTCTATATAGCTCTTATATAAGTAATAAATGCAAAATACAACATTAATCTGTGTTGATGATATACAATCCATGAGGAGAGATAACACTTGCCTGTTTAATTTCTTGGAGTGTGAATAGATTTTCCCATTAGCTCTCTATGTATTTGGTGGCACTGTAGATTTCCCCTCTGTTATGTACCAGCATCCCCAAGATGATGATTTAAAAGAAAGTGCAGCACCAGTTATTGAGCAAAGTGATGGTGCCTGGCTCTGTTTTGTGTTACTGGCTGTAGTTGCAAATTGGGTCAAAGAAACAGTGTGATTTTACTGTGAGCCTGTCATTGACTTCACTTACCATGTTCAGGTTTGTGTCTCCGAGCAGTTTTGGTGTACATGCACTAGATATTCCCAGTGCTTCACGGGAGCATTAGGTTAAAAAGCTAAACCATCTCTGAGACATCCAGTGTGCGTGTATCACTTTTTGTCTCCAGTGAGCTACGCTCTGTATTTAGTGGAAGCTTTTTGCCCAAGAGACAGAAGCAAAGCCCCTGACCCTATACAATGCAGAGGAGCAGGACTCAGCATCAGCCACTTCTAATGGTGTACCCCCACTGTACCTCATTACTTGCTAATGCAGGAATAGCCTTTTAGTGCCCTCAGTTTACTGAGTCATTCACAACATACCATCATTTCTATATGCATCAAGACGCAGAGTTTCCTAAAGAACTTTTAGGCTAAACATGAACTCATTTAAGCAGCATAAGTAAGCTTGAACTACATATATTACTTCAATTACTTTCAGAAACAGCTTTTAGTTCCTTTATATAAAAACACTTTGCATATAAATGTATGGTGGGGACAGCAGGTCAAAGGAGGGCATTCTGTCCCTTTATTCTGCTCAGGTGAGACCTCACCTGCAGTGCTGCACCCAGCCCTGGGGTCCCCAGTACAAGAAGGACATGGACCTGCTTGAGTGAGTCCAGAGCCACTAAGATAAAAAGAGGGATGGAGCATCTCCGTGAGGAAAGGCTGAGGGAATTGGGATTGTTCAACCTTGAAAAGGCTTTGGGATGACCTAATCTGAGCTTTCAAGTATCTGAAGGAATCTTACTAGAAAGATGGAGAGGGACTTTTTAAGGGACATGTAGTAATCACAACAAGGGGAATGTCTTAAAATAGAGTCGGTTTAGATTAGATATTAGGAAGACTACTACGAGGGTGGTGAGGCACTGGAACAGGTGGCCCAAAGTAGTTGTGGATGCCCCATCCCAGGAAGTGTTGAAGGTCAGGTTTAGTGGGGCTCTGAGCAACTTAGTCTAGTGAAAGGTGTTTCTGCCCATGTTAGTAGGGTGGGAAGTAGGTGATCTTTAAGGTCCCTCCTAATCCAAAACATTTAGTGATTCTATTCTATGATTATATATATAAATCATTTACCAATAAGTTCGTAGAAAGTAAGTCCTAAAATATTAACAGGCAATATTTTTTCTTCGCAAATATATATTTTTTTTAATTATTCTGGTTTAGAACACTTAGCTACTGGGACACACACATCAGAGACACACAAATTTTCTATCTTTGAAGGACTTGGTTTTCTTGTCTGATCCCTAAGGCCAAATTCAACTGCATTCAGCATCTAAGGTTCTTATGCACTGCAGGGTTAAATGCCTCAAACCTGGGGATGACAGTAAACAATGAGGTAAATTATTCATCCTGGAAAGGTTGATGGTGCCCTAAATAAACTTACTGCAGACTGGTACAGCTGTCTAATAAGGAATCACTTTCCAAGACCACCTCATAGCCTAGGATCCCTGCAATTTCTTGGGATAAGAATGGGTGCATTTCAATCACTCCAGAAGGATTCCCTATTTCAATAACTAAATTAGATACCAGCATATCCTGTAGAGAGTATTTTCTCTAACAACCTAGTGATATACTACATAACTCAAAGCATTAATATTGGTGAGACTTGTTCTTTCCTTTCTTTTGACTTTGGTGTCTTAAAACCAGTTTTTCTGTTTCTTATCTGAGAACCTCATCAACAAAGTTCTGAACTAGAAATCAGAAATATGTTTTATTGCTTATAGATAATCTGTGCCACTGCTCAGAACAGAAATGAAGATGCATGTTTTTGTATCCCAGTAACAAATGGAGCAAGCCAGCTAGATGAAGGGACTGTGGCTTCCACCCTTTTCTCCTATCAAATCATACCAACATTATACAGCTACTATTTCATTTAGAATTCATCACCATTCCTCAACACAGGAACCCAGAAATCCCCACTCCCTCTAAGTATTACACAGAATTAGCCAGAAAATTAATGTCCATCTTTTCTGCAGTAACCCTTAGGCTAGTACCCCATCTGGCAGTGAGTGCCTTACATTTACTGCTTGAAGAATTTCTTCTGTAAATTTTTATATGAAAATAAATTTGACACAAAAGATTTTTGTTACACATCCACAGAAATCCTGAAATAAGGGTGAGAGCCCCAGATTTCTAGTTCACAGAGTTTATTGCCAGGGACTGTTAAGTTCAGTAAAAACTGTTTCATTTTCATTTACAAAGGGCTGTAGACTCATAAACACTTCATTCTCTGCCGAGCAATGATAAAGCTTCAACATGTAAAATGAGCGGAGACAGATACCTACATATTTCATAGGGAAAAGTAAACAACTGAAAAACCAAGAGAGCATTCCTGTGGGTCTAAACTCAGGTAAAGATGATCACCCTTTGAATGCTTTCACAAGAAAATTACTCACTCCCATTGGCTGTAGATAGAATTAGGCTCTCAATTTAGGAAGACAGCATCTCATAGTATAAGAAGATTAGACCATCTTATGTGGGCTAATTTGAACCATAGCTGTCTGACAAATTTTCAGGTCAGACAAGAAGATTGACATTTGGGATTTTGGGTTTAGGCAGCAATTGGGTAGGCATTTTGGAAACTTTGACACTGAACGTTAGACTAAAACTACAGTCCTACAGCTTGGATCCAAGTTTGCTCCACAACTTCATGTTCCTAAGTCTTATTCAGATGGAAAAGATGACAGAGTCTGCAGTAAACCAATGCTGGAAATCTGCTGCAGCCTGTATTTTTTGCCTGTGTGAAAGTTAATATGGCATTTCTTTTGGTTCACTAAGTTTGAATTAGAACATTAAGTTCTTAGACACATTTTAAAGTCTGGGATATATTGCAGATTTATAGATAAGCCTTCTTAGCAATTTCTCAAAGCTCTGTGCATGCTAAGAAGTTCCAATGAAATACCTGAAAAGTTAATATGGAAGCCTGGCTCACACTTTTTAAAAAGGTCTATATTTGATGCATTGCAGCAATAATGTATCTGATTCCTCAGGTAAGAGATGGCTGAATTTAATTTACTATTTAAAGAAGAAAGAGAGAATTTGTATGAAGTCATTACTATCTCAGTCACTGGAAGATATCTTCTAGATTTGATAGCATTCAGGTGTCACAGCTGGGTCTCTCCTGTGATAAGCTGATGGTAGCTAGTTAGTGTAAGGATGTAAGTTTGTACCTTTTGTCACCAAGATCTGTACCTACAGCAAGCACCAAAAAAAATTGGTGGCAAATCTGTACTTACACAAACACCAAAAACATGTTAAGCACATTGTAGGATTAAAAAGTAAACAGCATCAATCAGATTAAAAAAATTATCATATTATTATTCCTAAGACAATGAAACACCACACTCAGTGAAAATTAGAAATGCAAAGTAACTATAAGTAAAACACTTCTTCTAAAGGGCTTCTAAATACTGCCCTTTATTTTCTGACCATGTTGCAGTGAATTAAATTAAAGAGTTCAGAAGCATAATAAGAAAGTTCATTTTACACCTTTCAATATGGTTTAGTTTTCCTACTATACACACACTGAAGTGTTGCAGCACACATCACAGCACATGCTGCAGTCAAGATGGCCACAATACACAGAGTATCACCAAATAATTTCAGAAGGCTTTAAGCGTTCACCCATACAGAGTATCGCTATAGCTTATCAGAAAGCTTCAGGCATCAACCCATACAGAGTAATAACACTTCAGAAGGCTTCAGGCATTAACCCTTCTTGTTCTTTAGCCCAGCCTTTTATACCCCTCATATTCATGCATTGCACCTGTGTGTGTTCTGTTCCCTTTGGTTGTTGGTCAGAGCACCTTGGCACTCCATGGCTCATTGCTGCCAGTGCTGCTCACCTGCTTTTCACAGTTGTACCCCATTAGGGATGAGGCTCAGCTGCAGCCCCACTCCCAATTACCACAAACTATGTACCTACATTGAAGTTTTTTTTTTTTTTTCTGTCACAGCAGAATTAGATAAACACCTTGAAGAAATCTTTATTTTAAATAGATTTTGAAACTTTTATGTAACCTAGATTTTGTTAGATTTGTTCAAATATTGTTAGCTAAGAAATATGTGCTATTATTATACAGATTTTGGCTGTAGTAAGTTTCTTTCTAACTAGCCTGGACAGAAACTTGCATTAAAGTTAAATAAAATTCTTGGTTTAAGTGAAAATATGCAGATTAAAATAAGTCTTATTGATTGTTTTGGTTACTCTGGTTTATGCAGTTTTTGACTGGTGGTGTGGAAGACAAAATGCTCCTTGATTTTAATATATTTGATATAGAGCTTGTACTTCCAAACAGATTATTTCTTAAGCAAAAAATGGCAGTCAAAAATATGTCAGTGATAAGACCATTGCCTCAAAAAACATACATTTATATCATCTTCAAAAATCTTTAATTTATCCAAAATTGAATGTGTTTTTTCTTATCCCTGACATTTATAAAGGAATAGAATTCTGATCTAGTTTCCATGCTTCATTGCCTCTTGGTTGTCTATTAATTGTCCTGATTATTTAACAGAGAGGACACTGTCTGGAGCATGCTGGAATGCTCTACAATCACACAACCATTGGGAAAGCAGACTTAAGCTACTTGAATCAAAGTTAAGTCAGTCAATATCAAGAAAAGTATCTCTATAGACAGCTCTCTATAAAAGTTATTTCAAATAATTAAATTTCAATAAATTATTCATGCTCCATATAACGAGAACATCCAAATTATACCAATACTGAATTCCTCAGTCAGGGAAATAACCCACTTTGGTTTTGAATAAGGACTAAATCTTGCTGCTCTTCACAGTCAAGCAACGGGTTAGAGAAAACAACACAACCCACCTGGCATTTTTATACTGGTTCACTAGTTTTACAGTAATTCCTGGAAGCAGATTTTGTATGGACATATATACAGAAGGAGATCAAGTGATAACAGATATTATCTCATGTGGCAGAGTGCATGGGAGACATCTTGCATTCTTTCGTCACTTGGTGGAAACATGAATTTTGGAGCAATCCACCCACTTCTAATTTCAGTTTCTGATGTGTATGGGGTACTTTCCAAGAGACATATTAAGGCCAAAGTCACAGATGTATTTGTACTAATTGACAAAGCACTCTGTCATTAGTGAGTGTCATTAGGCTGTTGGCCTAGAGATCTGCTATGTCCAGTTTCTACACAGATTTGGGTTACCTGAAAATCCTGGTCTTAAGCCATGTTGTAGAAGGGGACTAGTTGTGCTGTCTGCAGCCAATGACCTGAGAGTGGGTGCAAGCCCCCAGCACCCTCGAAGGGTTTCATTTCCACAACATCTTTTCCTGGCTGTGTATATAATTCTCCTAGAAGAAGAATCTCTAAGGATTCCACTTCAGTGAAGGGAAAATTCTTCAAGATACCCAGTAATTATGAAAATTTTGGATATTTATGTGGCCAATCAAATCAATCAGAACTATTCTCTGGCAGTAAATTATCAATGTAATAGAGTTTTTGAGAAGACACTATGCACAAAGACACTATGCATTGTTGGCACTTAATGTAGTGACTTATGCCTTGGAGGATACACGCTGCACTAGGGCACATGGCTCCTGGATTCCAGTGGATCTGAGGGTATACACTGGAAGGTGCTGGTACCTCTCACCTTTTTTAAATAGCTAAAATATACAATACAGGCCAGACAGTTTACAGCATCCACAAGAACTACTCAATTTATAATAAAATATTTTTGTCAAGTAGCAGCAAAAGCCAGCCTGTTTGGCCTATTAACCATCTGGGAGGAATGTGTGACCACAGAAACATCAGAGCTCACTGGTGGGAAGCAATCCTGCAGGGACTAAACACTGTGAGCAGAGTCCAGGGCTGGTCCACTGGCTCCCTCAACAGCAAGCAATGGAGCAGGCCCAGGCACTCTGGCCAGGAGCAAAAGACAGGAATGGGCACAAGGCTACACCATGAACCCAAAGTCCATCAATGAGTCAGCAACAGAGATGGAGACAAGCTGCAACTTCTGTCCAAAAGGTCTATTCAGGAGAAATTTCCAACAGCACAAACTTTAGGCCTACCAAGAGACAGGGCAGATAAAGGGCTGGAGATGTACTGACACCTAAGACATAGGAACTGATGGCTCCAGGCTGAGGTGAAATGGGGCTCTTGGACCCATAGACTGTACTGGGAGGAGGCCCCAGGTGAAACTGGACAGAGATGTTGAGGCCGAATGGTGCCTTCAGAGCCCTGGCACTCTTGTAGTTAGACTTAACATTCTAAAAAGAAGTTAAAATGAGATGTCAACTACTACATAAATTGTTCAAACACAATGATTAAATTTTTCTAATCCAACTTTACTCACTGTTTATTGATGCACTGAAAAAAACCTGTTACAGTATGTCTTTCAAAACTGTCATTAAACAGCAGATGAAATTATACTGGTGACTCCACTGATTATTTAATTTTGCAGGTACACAAGTTAGGAAAATTAGTTGCATGAGAGGCCTAGCTAATTAGGAGTTTTGCTATCTGGCATAACCGAGTTACATATACAGACCTTTTACCCAGAAGAAGCTATAATTGGATAGTTGAACACAGCACATGATAACTTGCTTAGCAGGCATATATAGACAAGTGCCAGCACTGATTTTGTATCAAGAGTTTTGAAAAGTCGCCCATGCGATTTAATTGTAGTAATAATAATGTAAAAATTTATATCTTATTGATGTGGAATTTAAATAAAATATACAGAAGTGATTTGCATAGTCAATAAGAATGTTTAAAAATCCCAATTCTGTAGCATCAACGAAGGAAGAAATGCTTAGAAAGTGGATATATAAAGAAAGCAGTATTTTTAAAGTCTGATAAACAGTTTTACAGGAGCTTCCTGGCTAGAAAAAATGGGTTAAATAGGCTTTTGTCCTGCTGCTCTATGTCCATATGACTGTGCTGGGAAAAACTGCTTTAATTTAACAATAAGGATACAGAAGCCTGAGCTTCTGTTGAATGATACCTGACAAGCAAAACAATAAACTAGCAAAAGTGCTACCTCTTTATTCTGTCCTACCTAATAAGAATTGACAATGCCCTTACCTATAGTTTATTTCAGTATCATCATATTCTTCTCTACAGGAAGAGCTATACCTGGCTTAGAAAAACATTTGAAAGAAATTATTTACTTTGGCTTCCTGGGCTTGTCAACAGCTAACAATAGACATGAGACATGAATAAGTAAATCCTAAAAAGAACACTAGTCCACATCTTCTCTGCAGACTTTATCCCATCGTTTTGTTCCTGTTGCTTTTCCACTGAATATTGTGCTGTCACTAACATGCTGTTCACTATTTGGGAAATTTAGAAGCCAAAACTGTAACATAAATGTTTTTAGCAAGGTAAACAGATACATTTTTTTCCCAAAATCAGCTGCTCCCAATGAGATTTACTGAAGAGAAGTGGTTACAAACCTGTGAACATTTTAGGAAAACAATGACATCATGATCTAGCGTATATGAATACATACTTGTCAGACAGAAATGAAAAGTCAGGCTAATAGACAAGAAAAAGAAAGAAATGAGAACAGTGTAATTAAGTTGATTTCCTAAGAAAATTAAGCACATATAAATAATACTTTTCTGTTTGTCTACTGGAGTATTCAGATGTATCAGCTAAATCTGATAGCCAAATTTGATAAAGTATGGGAGGAAGAAGTTATTAAGTTCCTATGAAATTATTGAAAATAATTTTGTTCATTTAATTGCCCTTTATATTTCCCTTGTAAAAATCCTCCAGATTTTAGTTTATATCTGCATTAGCTGTAAGAAATGGCACTGACATGGCACATTTGCTGACTGGGAATATTCTGAAGGAAAACAGATATTAAGGCAGGATACAGTTCAAGGTTAAAATGCCCAAAATACAGTCTAAATGTAGGTTGGCATATTCCCAGGCAATACATAGCAGGCAGTGTTGTTTGTGTTAGGGAAGCAGAAGAGGGATTCCATTCAGCCCAACAGAATATGTGACTGGTCACTGGGCTGGTGCTGATCACACTGCGGTGAATATTTGTGGCAAAGAACACAGAGATCCCCACTATTCAAAGCACATTTTAAAACTTTTAAAAAACTTGTACTGAAAAAATATGATAATTTCATCATACCCTTACAATGAGCCCTTCTGTGCAAAAATTTCATGGTCTGATGATAAGAAAAGGAAGTGCAAGGGCACAAAACTTATAATTAGAATTATGCATCATTTGAGAATACATTTAGTAAAACAAGTTATGTACTTACAGAGAGTTATCACGTCCTCCTTGACACAAATGGTATTTCATAGCCTCAATAATGAAATGCAGTAGCATTCATAATAATTTGTTCAAAAAAAGAAGTTTAGTCACTGTCCTGCCTGACTAGAGGCAACAGTCACGCTTACTTCAAACAGCTCAGATTTTTAAATCTTAGATTAATTTTTCAGGCCAGACACCATAATTAGAATCTCCTTAATGCCCTTCATTAGTATAAAAGTCACAACATCTTATTATAGACTAACTTTCTTATGCAATTGCCCAAAACTATTATAAAAGGTCCTCTAGGAATTGGTTCTGTTTTATCTGTGGTAATGAGTCTTCTATATTGTCTACATTTTCATACAGCAGTTAGGAACCTTTATTATGTGACTTCTGTTTCCCTTGGGCTCTATTTCAACTTAGCACATGGGTATGAGGAAGTTTTCATGGTAAGAGATTCTGTTAACCTCAATAATTTGAAAGTTTAGAAAAGGATTTCACTGTCCAAAGAATACTTGCATTTAGCTTTTATGTGTTTTCTTATTTTTAACTAGGGTAGCAAAACTTAATTAGTTCCAAATGTAGAAAAAGAAAGATACATAAAGACACTAAGATAAATAACTGAAAATAGGGCTCATGTTTCTTTCTACCTGTGCAATTTTGTTAGTAAAATCTACACTTCACAGATATACTTGCATCTACTATAATGCACACTGTGTTAAATACAAAGAATATTATTCTTTTGGAGGTTAACACATAAGCAGTATTTGTTTACTCTGACACCAGAGTTTCAGTCTCACTTCAATTATCTTGCAAACGAGCAGTTAAAAGAAGCAAGTTTGAGAGAATATTGTCCTCTAATGAATAAAATGCTGCAGACAAAGTCATCTGGAAAACATGCAGGCAGTGCATTTACAGCAACTATAACCATGGTCAGTATGCACTTTAAGGCAGGATGAGCTGTAAGCCAAAAAAATACCTAAATAGTAATAAAAACAATAATCATAATGCACCATTCTAAAGTGTTAAACTAGGCCCATTTTGCTGTGGTGAATTTTTCCAGAGAAAGTATTCCAAAAACAGGGCACCACATAAAATTTTTCTAAACCCCCTATCTTTAATCCTCACAATTCTGGTGTAAAAAGCTGCTGCTCTTCAAAATGTCATGCATACCAAAGGTGCCCTACAGGGCAGTTAATGGGAGCAGTTGCTTTCTGGTTTGAAAAAACACACTTTATCAAACTGGGATTATTATGGGCTTGAGGATTGTCAGTGAACAGCACCTATAAAAATGGAAGCAGAGCACTAAGAGCACCTGGCACTGGAGGCTACTTAAGGATGATGTAAGCCCTTGAAACAAATGGATAGAGGTTAAGTCTTTGAAATTTTTAGGATGTCTTCATAGACTAATTTCAACTGAGCTTGTTATATTGACAAAACTAGGGAACCTCACCAGCATAAAGCAAAGCAACTACCTTCATCACAAGTTGTACATGAATAAAACAGATTTTTTTGTGTGTTCATTTTCTATGAAAATGCAAAATTCAAAAATTGCAGGGGCAATTTGTCCACTTTTGAAAAGTTAATTCACACAAGTTTCATTTCCCCAGTTCTTTATCCAAATGGTTCACAGCATTACTTCATAATACTTCACTGTATTGCTTCTTTTTTTAGGATTAAATAGCAGCAAATATTGGAAAAAAAAATCTATGTATTTTCATTAACTGCTTCATGAATGTGGGGACAATAATGAAATCGCAAAAAAAAAAAAATCTTGTAAAAAGACAGGGAGCATAAGCTCTATATGAATGACAGTGCAACACAAAAGTAACTCACAGCAGCTTTGCAGAGGATAGGAACAGGAGAAATGGCAGCTGAAATCTTGTAGGATCTTACACATGAGCACCCTCACAAAGAATTAAGAGTTCCACAGCAAAATCATCTGCATTGTCTTTTAGGGGAAACCAAAGGGTTTTAAAGCAAAGACATATACATATAATTCATGTCTCTACACAGAGAAAAAAAAATCAAAACATTAAATTGGGAATTTAAGATTAAGAAATCATGCTTACTTATTACCTAAAACATCCCATGGGAGAGCACTGATTTTAATATATTTTGCAATTTAAATATAATTAGCATGGTATTAGCAATTCCAACAACAGACACCTAAATTGGCAGTTCAAAATGCTGACTTGATTTCATTCTTGTTCAATGTAAGTGTATGACTTAGAAATACTGTGCTCTTTTGTTTCATAAATTGCTATATTATAATGGAGAAGACTTGTAACACATTCTATATCCTCCAACAGAAGTAAAAATGGGAAGATGAAGGTGCCAAATATTTCTCCAAAGGTATTCTTCAACTTTGGTCAGTCCTTAGAATTCAACTACAACTGTTAATTTTTTGGTGATATATGAAATGACTGGTAGCTTCTCTCAGTGCACCTTTTCGAAACTGGCTTCATGGACACACTTCACCATGAGGTGCAGCACCCCATGATGGCCCCACCCAGTCTGTGTTCTTATATTTCCCTGTTTCTACTCCTTCAGTGGCCCGTGTGTGCCTGCCAGCATCTGGACTTGGAGCATGTGTCTTGCTTCAGGGTCCCAAACTGCTTCAGTACCCTGGGAGCACCAGCTAGTCCTGGCACATCTCCATCATTCCCTTTTCATTTGCTGTTTACTCATGAGAAGCCTCAGCTTGGTGGCCCACCCTTTGCAGGAGATGCAGCACGGGGAGCAAACACTTTGCCAATGCAAACAAGTAGTTTCTCTGTTTTCTCCTGAGGGGATCTTGCACATTTCTCCAAAGAGCATTTTATTCCTAGCCTTTTCAACTTCCCAGTTACTTGCTTACTTCCAATTCTCTTCCAAGCTTTTGACTTTTTTTTTTTTAATTTTAGGAAAATAATTACATGAGTCCAAAGGGATTTACATTGTTATCTGTGTACATTAGGGAACTACCACTTCTTTGTTTTGACTTTCTTATCAAACCAGGTTTGCACCCCTCCTGTTGACTCCAGCTGTAAAAAGATAACTGTTTAAGTGCTGATTAAATGTGGCTGTGGAATCATATAATTGTAAAATCAAATAATCTGTGGCCCAATCTAGCTTACTTCTTATTACATTTATTTTTTATGGTTGGGTAAATTTCCATTTGCTTTTTCATATGCGGATGAGGGATTTTTCAAACAAATATGATGGATGTGAAAGCTTATTAAAATTATATAGACACTTTAAAAAGTAGTTATGCTTTTAACATTTGAAAGCCCTGGTAAAAATTACTAGATTGAAGCAAATAATTGCTCAACTAACACTGTTTGTTTGCCCAGCTGCTAATTGATTGTTCATATCTATTAAAATAAGCAAATGCTTAAACTTTAAAACCCCTCTTTGGATTGATCACGGTTTTCTACATACATTAAACATTCACTCTTTGAGTTGGGAATGATGAGTTGTAATTAGCTAAATTAACCATCCCCACTCATATGGCTGACGGAGAGAACTCTTCTGATGGTAATAATTGAAAATGCACCTGAAGTTTGTATTTGCATGTGCCAAAAACTGAAACTGGAAATAAAAGCTTTGGTGACTGTATGCCACCAATATGACAACATTTTCCTGGAATGTGATGCCAAAAAAAAAAAAAGTCTGACCATATCAATTCATATAGTGACTTGAATTATTCTTTTGAAATTTTTTCTTAAATAAAAACAAAGAACCCTTCACCTCTTCATTAGGGTCTTGCTCTGACTTGACTATGGATGGTAAAGAAAATGTACCTAACAAGGTGAAAAGGCTGATAGTTACATTTTTTTAAGTCACTTCAAGTTCATTTTTAGAGATTTCAAAAGGCTGAAGAGGCAGGTATGAGATAACATCACTTTGTATGTATTAAAAGACATCAAATTCCCCGCATCCCTCCAAACTTCTCAGATGTTATTCTAGGGAGGTGTGGTTTAAAACTGTTTTCTCATGGCAATTTTTCATGAAACGTCTGTGGATTTTTTAATGACAAGTTTAACAAATTTCTTTGGTGTTGAACAAGCTTAGGTAATATAAAGGAAGAAAAAAAAATGCAATGAGATATGAACTATTAGGAAAACGTCTGTTGATTCACAGCTGTTCATATCTTTTTCTTAATTAGGTCTTAATTAAAACACAAATTTAATTAAAAGCCTTGCTTCTATCAACATAGAAATGGCAGCTTTACAGAAATATGAACAACGGTGCTCAGTAGCATCACTTCAAATACACGTGTGCTACATAAAAGCCCTTAATATTGTCTGAGAAGAGACTGACATGAGAGGCTGTGTCAGGGCACCATTTGCTAATGCCACTGAGCACGCAGTGACATGATACACAGAGTGGAGTGACACAGTGGCTCGTGTCAAAGAACCAGATGTAGTACTTTGCGTATGTCAAGGTACATTGAGCTTTTGGGAACATCAGCATGCCTAGAAGCAAGATTAGATCATCACTGTATGAACTGAAAAGAGTGGACTGTAACAGTCAGAAAAAAACTCATTTCATGTAATGTAAATAACTATAATTTACTTTTAAATATCATAATGATGCTGTTTATAAACAATGAAGAAACCTCTGTTACAATTCTTATTTTACTACATTACTATATACTACTATGGCTTGAAAAGATACATGGGTGCTAAGCAGGATGTATAAATATTCAAGACAAAACTATAGATATAAAGAAAAAAAACGGGATAGTTGAGATAATAAATATATCCACTGATATACGGAGGAATCATGAAAAAAAAAAATTGGTTAAAAAAAGCCCCAGTAATGTACCACAAAGCCCACACCTCCATCACTATGGGACAGTTTTGGAACATTTATTTCTTATAAGTAAAATACTGTCCCTTTTCTTTGCATTACAATGTCTACAGGCACGTACTGTCTTTATACCTTCATCCAAATTAAGAGAATTCACTAACAGGGAAAACACTAAAATTGTTCTGCTTATTTGAATACAAATGATAAAGATACCTCACGTCACAAAGCTGGAAACTGTATTCACTGGGATTAAATATGTGGGTCTTTAAGCTACTCTTTTTTGTAGAGAATGGCTTCTGCTTCTTCCAGTGGCTTTTAGAAAGAAAAAGGACATATTTGCTTGTTCATTTGCAAAACTCTGTCTGTGATGGGGTAAAAGGCTGCAAAAAGTTAAAGCTGGTGAAGGGGGTGATATAAATGTGACTGGGAGTCACTAGATGTCACTATTGCAAGCGGGCTTGTGCTCCTGTTTATCCAAAAATAGCAGGACATGCAGCTTGGGGAAATTCTTTTGCAAAAGTGCTTGCTGGCAGGTGTCTTCTGTATTTGGAAAACAAAGGGCACATTTCAATGATAATGATGATAAACATTAACTGTTTATCAGTAAAGTGACAAACAGTTGACAAAAAGGTATTTAAATTCATGGTTTGCTTTTTACTTATTGGGGGTGATACAAAATGTAAAGGTCAGACAACCCAAATGACAGCCATTCATATGCTGGACTACAGGAAACAGTGTGGTCAAGGAAGGAAAAAGGAAGGTGTATTTATGAGATGCAATATTTTGAAAAGTTTTGAACAACATCTGACTGAACCTTTATGATTTCAGTCTGAATTGGAAGTAGCCTTTCTCTTGTGGGGAATAAAGTTCATCAGTGTGTTCTCCTGAGAGGTCACAGCCATTCTTTTGGAGAGGAGATCGAACGCTCGGATATGAAATTCAGGGCTATGTGTTATTTGTGGTTTAATACTTGAGGGTCAGGACTAAGGAGCAGGCTTCTGAGATTTATATCTTGATTTTGCAATCAACTCTTTTTGTGAACTTCAACAAGTCACTTATCTCTCTGTTTCAATTTCCTCGTCCTCAGGGAAAGAGAATTAAAAGAAGGAGGCATGACCAGATGTGAACAAAGAGAATATGAAAAGAAAAAGTCTGGGTTTTTTCTGTTTGCTTTTTTTTTTTGTTTGTTTGTTTGTTTTGTTTTTGGCTTTTTTTTTGTTGTTTTTGTGGGGTTTTTTTTTGTTTGTTTTTGGTTTTTTGCTTTTTTTTTTCCCCTGGGAGTGTTGGGGTTTTTATGTTCTACTTTTTCAAAAGGTTTTTTTTTTTACTCCAATCAACATTCAAAGTGAATGATGTTAATAATAATTTTAAAGTGTCACCTGTTAGAAACTTGTGATATATACTAGCTAGGAAACATTCAAATCATTAAAGCATGAGAACGGTTCTGTAATTCATGTTGCATAATTCAGGAATCAACACAGCTGAATATTAGTAAAGAATAGATTTTCCCCAAAGATATCTTTAAAACTCAGTACTATAAGTCATTGCAACTAGGAAATATGACTGAATTTAGTTAAAAATAGAGCATTTTGCAAAACTGTGTAATGATGTATTGGTTATTTAACTTTCCTAAAGCAAAGATATTCTTATTAGTTTGAATAGGGACCGTATTATATACATTGTTGTACTACATTTATTTTCATCATGTTTAGACTCAATTTTTTTTTTGAGAATGATGGTAATGGAAGAAATTCCACAGAAAAGAAAATTAGGCATACCTGTTCTCTAAGATAATATTAAATACAGCTAAACAACAAAGTGTTTTCTAAGACAAGAAGAATGATCATAAAAAGTCATAAAAGTGTTAATAGTTTCTGATATGCATATAATTATAAAGATTCTTCAAAAAGAAAATGAAAAATTAAATATCCGGGCCAAAATACAATTTTGTGCAATTGAAAAGAAGCCAAAGGTTTAACCATGTTGTTAATTTCTTCTTCTTTTCTGGAAGTAGATTAAAACATTTCAAATTGTTTCCTCTAATTATGAAATAATCACACTAGTTCGTTCCTAAAAACTCCAGAGTCAGTCTAGACAAAGAACTAGAAACTATTTAATTAACATAGTCCAAATAGTCACGTTTAATTGTGTCTCATTAAAAAATCACCACCCCTGGCTTCTGGAAAATCAGTGTTTCCACCTACATGTCCAGGGCTAGAGCTAAAATAAGAGGTAATTAGGGGAACATTAAACTATTGTTTACATCAAATTAAAGAAGTTTTATGATGCAGAAACTACAGGATAAAGAGATTCTGCGCATAAAACAACAAAATAAATGAAGTTAAGCAGAACACCACCACAGCATAAGCTTCCTATGAGATATACAGCAGAGCAGCATTAATTAGCTGATTTTATTAACTGACTTAGGCAAATGAGTTTGCCTTTCTTAATTCCAGTTGCTTCAAGTAGTAAACAGACATTTTGATTTCTTTTGCCATGACTGATGTGATGCCAACCTGGACTATACAGGGATAAAAATATTAACAAGAATGTCAAGTATTGGATTACTTTATGGAGCTCCTCAGATTTGGAGAATTTCTAATGGAAGCTGTTTGCTTTTAATTCCCATATTAAATCTCAGATAATTTGTGCAAATTTCAGAACAAGCACATATGAACATATGGTGTTTTAAATCACAGCAGAAGGTCCTGATAGGAGTAGGTGTACCGTAACTGAAGGGATGTGTTCTGTTAGTTTCAAATGGCTTTTATGGAATTTCTAATGAGAAGACAAGAGATTGCAGTTGTTTCCCACATGGAAGACACTGAATACTAGCCACCTCTGCCTCCTGCTTTATCATCAAAACTAGATCAGGAAAAGCTGATATCTTCCTGCACAGCTGGAGCTTCAAATTAGGCAGTAAATCCTCAAGACTACAATCTTTCCTTGAGGAAAGGTTCAACCAAGAGCTTTGTGACAACAGTTTGCTGGAAAACAAAGATTTTGCATATATAAAGAACTATAAATAAGAGCAATATATACATACATACACATTCAAGAGCTACGGAGGTAATGAAATAATAAAAGATGTGACTCTCTTTTGAACTGCCATGTGGAACCCAGGCTGAAACACCCAGTAAGAATCACCTGATTTTTCAAACCACAATGGTTATAACCATGGAGCAATTAATCCCTTCCACCAGCTCTTGAGGTAAAAACTGCAAAACTGCAATGGGCACAGCTGGTTAGGGATACATGAGGTAACATTTTACTTAGCTCATTCTGTCTACCAAAAAACTGAAAACCATATATATTCCCTACCTATTTTAATAATTGCCTTAGCACTGACAGCTCCTTTTAAAAAAAAAAAATTGCTTTATAAATTTCAAGGGAAATAATATTTAAAAAATCTTTAGATCTGCATTCTGAAGCCTCTAAAATGCATGTATACTATCTGGATGGTCTGAAATGAATAAAAATCACAAGTGGGGTTGCAGCATGCCAGGAAAAAAATCCATGAGCTTCAATGCAAGAAGTGGTTGAGCTGTCTTTGACAGTGGATTTGTAGCCTTCAAATCAAAGTAATAATTTTCAGTAAGTCATATTCATTTAAAATTGTCTGGTATAAATTGGATTCCTTTCAGCAAATATGAGAGAGATGATGATATATGCAGACTATTGTCCTCAGTTCCCCTTAAATTTCATACACAGAATGTACAGTTCTCACCCTCTGATGCAAGAAGCTCTACTGCCCATTCTTGCTTCTCCTGTATTACAAAGCTGGTCAAATTTAGTGATTAAAAGTTTTATTTCTTCTCTTGCAATAAATTAATATCAAAGCAACTTAGCAATAAACTGAGTAAAGTTTTTTGGTTTTTTTTTCATCCATTTAGGCATCTTAGCTACAGTCTTAGTCTTAAGGTAAGTGTCAAAACAGAACCTAAAAGAACATTAGATAAATATCAAGAAACTGAGACCTGAATGTTGACTGATTACTACATAAGAGAAATCAACAAGCAATCATGAGATAACAGTAACTATTTTAATTCTGCATACAAGGAGAAACACCCAATTTAAATCTCACAAGTAAGAATGACATGCAACTGCTTTTAGCAAACACTGTCAAATTGTCTTTGTTTATTTATACTTCTGGTACACTGAAGCAGGAAAACTTAGTGGTTTTTAGGTCTTACACTTGCAAGATAAACTTCTCTGTTTTTAAACACCAGTCATCTAGTGCAACAACTTCCTTATTCAGCAGAAATACACTGCAAGATCTTTTACCCAAAATTATTAGAGAGGTAAAGGCCAGACATACACATGTATTGTTGAAAAAAGTGTATTTCATGTGAGGTAGATCTTACACTCTGAAAGTCCCATACATATATGTATACACTTCAATTTTATTCACTGCATACATATTCACTTCCAGTTTTGCAGAGTGGCTCCCAGGAATGCATCTTATATTTTAAATAAATGGCCAGCTGTAATAATATGCAATTATTACATTGGAAAATATATTTTTGTAATATAAGAAACATGTCTTATAATACACATATTTTCTTGAGTCACTAACATTCCTTTAACTCACAGTGATATACTTTAAGCAATCACCCACCTATGTACACAGACCATATAACTTTGAAACTGTAGCCTTTAGTCCTTTGAGTGACATGTTTAACTGCTTTGCATGCTTGTATCAAACATGGAGCTTACAAAGCTTTATCTATATGCCTCTGCAATTGTCTTTTCCTTCTTTTAGTAGTTAAACTGAGCACATAAATGAACTACCAGTTAAAACTAGGATCTACTCTGCAATTCACCATGTCCAATAATCATCCCAACTTTGTCTTTTCATTCCAATATTTTACATGTGATGCATAATGATACTTAACCATGAAAGTATTTAGGCATATATGATTGGATTTAAATTGCTAAAATGAAAATATTTTGCATCTGTATAGAATTTCTTTTCTGTTACCACAGCAATGCCTTGATTTCCCTCACAAAAGCAAAGACTTCCCTAAACTGTTTATTTTCAAAATATACTCAAATTAAAAATATTTATATTAACAAAATGCAGTTGTCACTTTTGAGTAGAAAACACTACTTCATGTCTATATAGGATAAATTCCATCTCTGTTATTAGTTGTGCTTGCATACTGGTTTTATCATCACATTTTAATTTCTTGAATTTGAAACCAAAATACAGTTACTATGAAGGTGGAAGAGAGTATGGGCATGAGCTGGCAATCTGCACTTATAGCCCAAAATCCCAACTGTATCCTGGACTATATCCAAAGCAGCTTGGGCAGCAGGGCAAGAGAGGGGATTCTGCCCCTCCACTCCATTCTGGTGAGATCCCACCTGCAGTGCTGCATCCAGCTCTGCAGTCCCCAGCAGAGGAAGGACATGGACCTATTGGAGTGAGTCCAGAGGAGGCCAAGTTGATCAGAAGGATGCAGTACTCTCACATGAGGAAAGGCTGAGAGAGTTGGGATTGTTCAGCCTGGAAAGGAGAAGGCTTTGGGGTGACCTAACTGCAGTCTTCCAGTACCTGAAGAGAGCCTACAAGAAAGACAGAGAGGGACTTTTTCCGAAAGCATGCAGTGATAGGAAAAGGGTGAGTGAATTCAGACTAAAAGAGAGTAGTTTTAGATTAGGTATTAGGAGGAAGTTCTTCACTGCAAGAGTGGTAAGGTATTGGAACAGGTGACCCAGAGAAGTTGTCGGTGTCCCATCCCCAGAAGTGTTCAAAGTCAGGTTGGGTGGGGGTCTGAGCAACTTGGTCTAGTGAAAGGTGTGTCTGGCCATGGCAGGGGGCTTGGAACTCGATGATCTTTAAGGTCCCTTCCAATACAAACCATCCTATGGTTCTGCGAATATTAAGCAAGCATTTTGGATGTCTCACCTAGAAATACAACCCCTAACTTAGTACACCTTAAAATGGGGCTTATACGCATGCTGAAGAAAGCTGAACTAAGCTAAATTCCCTTAAGTTAGATTATTTCTGAAAAACATCACTTAAAGAGCTGGGAACTTTACTCGCAAGCATTGAATGTACCTGAAATTATTATAGTTCTTAAAACAGCGATAGAAGAGAGATGCCTAAAGATGGTCTTTCTTATTTCTTTTTTACAGCTGAGTAGTAAGGAGTTCTGTCTGGCATTCAGTAAAATACAATGATGATATATTAAAACAAAAAAAAAAATCTATAGCAATAAAAACAAACTGAGATATTTAAATGAACTCTACTAAAGTATTTTGTACTTCTAGCAGCAGCAGATGGAAGAAGCAGAAGAAGTGGTTCTAAACATTGCTTTCTTCAGATGCATTTCCATACAGTGAGGACACTCCTGAGGAAGCTTTAGAACACTTCGCCATGAAAATGGAAATTTCTTCATATGAAAGTGGACTCCTCAGCACATAAAAAATATTGACTGATATGAGCACTAATCGGAAATTTTAAATTCACTGTCCTCTGGGAGCGAGAGGAATTGGCTATCAGAAGAAAGGAAAGATATTTTACCAAACCCAGTGTGTAGAAAACAATTGTATCAGAAACCTTCTGGCTTTGGGGGGCCTTTTCTGAATTGAAAACTACAGCAAGATTGACACTATCATCATTATTTGGTATAAAACTTATAAATGGAAATCCTCTGCCTTGTTCTCTTGACAGTGGGTTCCATGGCAATCATTCAAAATATAATAAAACCCCTTGCACCACTTTGTATTTCATGTGTTTGACAGAATACAGCTCTTGAGGAATTAAGTCCTGAGTCTTCTATTTTAAAGGTTTTTCAGAAGTTAATCATAAACATGACCTAGCAGATTAAAATGTATTCTAAATGCATACATATTAAGCAGTGTTGGAGTGCTGAATATGAATTATCACAATTTTAAGGTCTCTGGGAAATCCTTTAAGAAGGTAAAAGCATTTCTTTCTTTCTCAAGGCCAAAATGCAAGCCACCACTCTGGCAAAATCACAACATGATTCAACTGAAGTGACTGAGATTACTTGTATGTTTGTCAAAAGTAAATTTAAAAAATACATGTGTTGCATTTTGGTTTTATTTTTAATATTAAAAATCTGATATTTTTTTCCAGCTTGAAAAATTCAAGCAGTGTGTCAGACTTTGGCAGCTCACATTAAGAAATATTTTGCAGTGAATTATTTTATAAGTAGTCCCCTCCATTATTCACTCATTTATGTGGGAAAGATCATGAGCAGTAACCTTTAGAAATCCAAATCTACACAGTAGCTTTGTTAAAATATTTAACATAAATAAGCACGTAATTATGTATGGCAAAGACTGATAAAGCAACATGCAACTGCTCATGTCAAAGTACTATGCAATGTCTTGAAAGAAATGATTAAGTTGTAAATGGGCAATTTTACTCCTCTTTTTATTTTAAATCTAAATATATACATTTCAACAGACATTTATGGTCCTTTAGTATCACTCTGCTCTGTAAGGTAAATGAGAGCCACATACACATATACACACATAGAGAGAGATATACACACAAGAGACTATAATAAGTGTTTTCTAGCTCATCAATTATCTTGGGAAATAAGCTTTATTCCTTTTGTATTCATCTCATTCATATGCTAAACATATTAATTTACTGAGAATTTCTAGTCTTGGCCTGTTAAGTTTCTAAAAACTGTCTGAAAATTGTGTTGGCATCGAGGCAGCCAAATTTACAGAAGTTCTTAGTGAAGTAGGAACATGAGCAAAAACTGCACCTGATTTCAGATCTTTGTGGTTTATACCAATCACCTGATCTCTGATCTATGGGTCTTTAGAGAATGCAGTACACCACTGACCCAAAAAAGAGACAATTGCAAGTTTGCCTGAAAAGTTCTGACAGTCAGTGAAACCAAAAAAAGAGCTGTGTTGATATATATGTGAAATAGTGAATTTCAGTTTCTGTCAGGCATTTTATCTTGTCGATAATCCTTAGCACTCTAATTGCATGGCATTTTGCGAAGACAAACAAATTACCTGCTCCAGACTAGTTGAGCATAACAAAAACAATTATGTATCTATAATTCATGATTTATTTTTCCAATTATTTCCCCTGTTATAGTAAACAATAAACATACATAAACAAAGTAAGTTCTGGGTTTGCCTATGCTGGCATGTCAAGTTACAGATTCTGTGACAGCCTCAAGTCTAGCAGGAGTTTGAATGAAAATTGGACTTGTATACCAGAGTTGTAGAGCTACCTGTAACATGGGAGGTCACATTCTACAACAGTCTTATGTCCTAAAGTAAATACATTTGCTGCCAACCAAAAGTGATGTTTTGTTCTTCATGGCCAAATCAAGCATGATCTAATGGAAGAAGAAGAAATCTAGACAGTTAATCCCAGGTAATTCTCCATGTTCATGCTAAAGTAGGAAGTGCTGATGTAGAGGCTAATACCCAGCTAAGCTCTCATCCCACTGGTGTGTCTAGTTCCATTCTTAAAGCCACCATAGGGCTCTTTAAGCTTATTTATGCCATTTTCTATGCTTATAAATCTCTATTTCAAACCATTTTAATGATCTATAATATGCTTATTAATGATATTAATACACTTGGGACTGAGGCCTCTGCAATTGTCTACGGGATAATGAGGTATGAGTTGGGTCAGACGGAGACAGTGTAAATCCATTACAGTAAAACATATGAAGTGAAGTGAAAAAAGTGAGTTTAAAGACAGAGTGCTTGACCCACAGGAAGGAGGCTGCCATTGCTACACTGTGGAGTGGAACTATCAAAGGTACAGTAGAAAAATGGTTGGGGGTGAAGAGGGGCACAGAGGAAAGAAGACTGGGCAGAGCAAAGGTGCTTTAACAGAAATTAGATGCACTGAGGAACAGCATCTGACTTTAAAGAGGAGAACAAACGTTGGCATTTCACATATAAGAACAAAGGTGAAGTCAGTGAAGAGTTTCCAGGGTGCGCAATGACATACTAGAAAATGGAGTGGAGGATTTTCTAAGACAGGAAGGATAGAGGGGGAGCAGATTAGTTACATAATCTGTGAAAACCCTAGGCCAGGATTGCAGTACTTTCAAACATTTGTCAAATCTAAAGATGTTCATCCAAGGGAGAGAATTTCAGGATTTAAAGAGAAGGATGTAGTGCTGAATTTTATACATAGGGCTATGTACCCATTTCACAACCATGTGTTCAGGCAGTGCAGGAAAGAAGTCTTAGCCTACCAGCAGAAAAAAGGAATTGTAAACTTCTAAGAAACAGAGGATATACTGTGAGTTACCTGGAGGTGCAAGACAAAGAAGTCACTAACACAGATATTTATTTATTTTCAGATAAAAAGATCCTTAACAGTACCATAAACCAAAATCAGGGGTCATGTCAGAACATCCTTTAAAAGACAAAGAATCATAGTATTCTCTCAGAAAAATTTAAACATTTGACATACATAAAAGTCTTTGAATGCCTGTGCTCAAGAATGAAGACTTTTCACTGTACACCAACATGAACCAGTTATCATTTGCACAAATACTCACCTTGCATGATGATTCATATGATTAAAACATGGAGTGCTCCCAAGCACTTCCAATGGACTTGGTATGTCCATTGCTAAACAGAATTTGTTACCATTAATACAAATATTCTCTGTTCAGAATAGGGATAACATTGCTGTAGAAATTGTGACATTAATACCAAGTCATCTTACTGTCAGATAATACAAAGTGATATTTATACAGCACTTTGCAATGTAGCTTGAAGTGGAAGTTATATAAGCACGGTTTCATGTTTGTGAATGCCTTATGCACCCACTTTTTTAAATGCCACTGTTGGTCTGCAATGTGTATGTTTAGTGCATTTCACTGTGTTCCTAGAGGGTTGTTTGGAGCACTGAAAGGATTCTAGTAATTGGAAAACTTTGAAGAATGGGAACTCTTGATAATGAGTCAAGAGTGAAAGACACATGGCCTGTCTCCTGAAACAACCATTAAATAAATCCAAACATTATCACTGTTTCTGCCCTCCAATACATGCAGCAGGGAACTGTTACAAGCTTTGTCCAATGCAGTTAAACAGGCTCATATAAAGTCACATTATTGATAAAAAAAAGGTATGCATTTCTAAAGGATAGACTTCTTCATAAGCTGGATATTAATCTTGTCACATGAAAAAAAAAAAAAAAACCTCTTTTACAATTAAGAACATTCCTATAGCTGTAAACAGAAAAATGTTCTGCTAATCATTCTCTCAAGGGCCCCATTGGAAAATATTCCTCTACACATTTGGACTTTTTTTTTCACAGCTCGTGTTTGTAACTCCACATCACATCTCCAATACTTAATACAGTCATTTATATGCAGTGAAAATCAAGTGGCTGATAGCCACTAAACAGAATCTCATTTGGGACTAACAGCTTTGGGTGATGGCATCTAAGGCGGTGGGCCAAAAGGAAAAAAAAAGGATGGGGGACAAGGGGGGGAATGTGTTGAACACGACCATTCATCTCATATAAAAGGCAATCGATTGCCATGCAACTCAATAGAACTGCTGATTTGGAATTCATTCAGATACAGAGCTCTGAACAGAATCCTTGAATGAGTAAACAATTTGCTTTTGTTAAAGACACATGAGCTCTCTCATCATCTGACATTAAAAAACAATACACAGTAAATATTCGGAGTTCAGGTTAATTACAAAAGAAACTTATTTGGTTTTAGAAAGTACTCTAAAACAGTATAATTTAATATTGAACCGAAAGGTGTGCTCAATTATTGTTAAATATATTTGAAAGTTTATGAATAATTCCTTTTACAGATGGTTGACTCCAAAATTTAAGGGCAGATGTGGACCTCTAAAAAATAATAAAAAAAACTATAGCAACATGTGAAAATATGGTTTTTTTTAAATTATGCATATTTAATAACTACACTGATTTTTGTTTGCAGTCCAGCAAATAATAGCAGTAAAGGAAAATAGGTTTGCGTTATTTATAATAAGAATAACACAACTAAAGCACATACCTTGCTCTAACTAAAACTTGTCTGAACAGACAAGGGAGGTTTAAATTGCTTTTTTGAGATAACCAGATAGAAACAACCTGAAGACCATTTTGACAAAATCATACGGAAAACAATAAAATATACTTGCGTCTGTTAAAGAGATGAAGAAAACCAGGTTCTGGGACGAAAGCAAGTCACTTTGCTTTGCAAAACATTGTTTACCTAAACTCAATTTCCTATTTATGGATAGAATTTTGTTCAAGAAAGGAGAGAGGTATATGATTTATCCAAACAATCATAACCTGTTACCTGATAAACTCATATGTTTTTGAGTCTCATGTTAAATGTTAGCACTCAATGCTACTTGGCTGCAAACATAAACACCATCATTTCCACTTCTGAGCACTGGAAAACTGTCGCCTTTTGAGAGCATGAGTATGTGGACTGGGGCTGAAATATTGATTCTTAGGTACTCTCAGAAAGCACTAAACACACCATCCTCATTTTGTGCTAAACCAATGGAAACAAAGACCAGAGCTAAGTCTCTTCTCTAAAAATAATGAGAAGTCAAGACATTAAAAATGTTATGCTGAAGGAACTGGATTCACAAAATAAAACAAATGACTCAAAAAATTACACCCTGTATGTAATAGGGTTCTAATATTCATATCAAATCTTGGGGTGTGACTTAATTTTGTTTTGTAAACATTACCTCCATGATTTTCTAACATGGAGACTTTGTTCATGAACTGTGAATTTTGGAACTAAAATTTCAGCAAGCTTTGGAGATGCATAGAGCTCTGGTACTGGATTATTTTCAATAACTCTCTGGGAAAAAAACAACCAACATTGACAATGATTGTATAGAAGTGTTTCATCAATAAATATATATTTAATATAAGAAGAAATATATCAAAAGGCCTTGCTGAACTGTGGTTGCTGAAAGGCAATAACACCTTACTCTTAATTGCTATCTTAATTTGCTCAGCCCCAGAAGAGATTAAAATGACCAAAGATTTCTTTACTGGGCCTTACAGACCAAGGTTCCCACCACAGGTCTCCACAGGAATCACAATTTCTATGGATTAGTCTTGGCCTGCCTAAAGCTTTCTTTTGGCTTACTTTTGGCTTTCTTTTGGCTTTCTTTAGCTTAGTGCAATTGTGCAGTGTCACACATATTGGTGTAAGCATTTTGTATCCAAGAGAGAGCTACAATGGTAGAGCAAGCACTCTGTGTCAGTTTAGCTGTCCATTACCCTACCAAAAACTGCATCATGGACGGGTAAGGTCTAATTTTTTCTCCAAATAATTGGAGAATATTTTCTGTTCTAACATTTACAAATTTCTTTCTATGAACTCTGTCAGACATACATTAATTATTACCATGATTAGATGTGAATGTCTCTTATCTCCTATTGTTCTTAGAATTCCAGTCATCATTTCAAATCAACCACATGTGGAATTAATAATTTGTTCTTACTTAAGATTATAAGTGAGGAAAAAAATATGATTGCTCATAAAAGAATACAAATTCCTTTTGGCACAAAACACAGTCTTTGAAAATGTGTATCTATATTTTATTGTATATGTATTGATTTACATAATCAAATAATGATTTGTAGCACAATAATGTGATGGTTTGATGGAATGAAGAAAAAGAAAATTGATTTAATCTTACTGATAAAAATAAACCTCAATTATAATGCAATTTTTAAACTAATTCAAAATTTACAGAGTTGTTTCAGTCTTTAGTTGTGACAGATGCTCACCAAAACATGTATAATCTTTGAATGGTGTGGTTTGTGCAAGATTTCAAGCAAATCCTGAAGCAGAATCAGATGCAGGCATTTGAAAGGCTTTAAAAGTATTATTCCTGAAGAGTAAGTCTTAGCCAAGTCTTCAATAACTGAAAAATCTGTGAACCATAATATCTAGATAACTTGGTTTATTATTGTCCTGAGATGGGCTAGATTTGATGTACGTGGCTGAAAACATAAACTTTCCACTTCTAAGCACTGGAGAACTGTCACCTTTTGATAGCATGAGTAGGTGAACTGGGGCCAAGATTTTGATTCTTAGGTACACTCAGAAAGCACTTAAACACTCCCTCCTCATTTGGTGCTAAACCAAGTCTACCAAAAACTAGACAGTTCCATTTACTAAGTAACATTTCTACATCTAACATCAGCTGAAGTAATTCTAAGTTCCTAAACTAAATTTGCAGCTATTGGATGCTCTTACTAATTTTCCAAGTTGAGGAGCCCTTGAGAGTAAAGGATTAAGAGCTGCATCTTTTTCCGTACTGGGGAGAAAGGCTGAGAAATTCCCTTCAGCAGAGCACTGAGGTGGTTTGTGTAAGCTCTTGCTATAGTAAGTCTCCCATTTTTCTGAAGGGCATCTAATTATTAGTCATCCTTGAAATATTCTCCCCAGTATTGACCTGCTGAACTGTTAGCTTCTTAGAGGGAGAAGGAGGGAAAGGGGGTGTATTTTCTGAAAGTCTGTTTACATAATCTTAGAAAAGCGAAGAAGCAGAGAAAGGATTTGCCTGCTCTCCAGCTGACCTTGAAGTCTGTAGGGCAAACCACAAAAGTTATATAACAATTAAAACAGACAAGAGGAAAGGAGGCAAATCCTCTAGAATCCCCAAATATAGAAATGCTATACATGATTAAGCCACCATTGTTTTCAGTCTGCCTTGTGCATCTTGTAAGACCAATCTTGGTTTAATTACTGTGGCTAAAAAAAGATCTTTGCCATTAATTTATAAATTAATACAATACTATATAAAATAAATATACCCATATAAAAACATAATATACAAGTATAATGTAATATAAAGTAATTTTACAATACAGTTGTCAAAAATTGAATGGCAATAAAATTAATTTCTTAAATTTTAGCTTTCACGAATTAGGTAAAAGTCTGAGTTTGATATTCAGTTTAAGAAAATAATCCTGTCTTCTAATCACATTTGATTTTTTATGTGTAATGGTAACCTATTATGAAAATAATCAGTAATGAAAAATAGACAGTAGGATATTACAATCTTCATAATTTTGGAGCAACTTGAAGTTATTTGAGTATTATACTGAGATCATTCAATAAAAATGCTGATCTGGCACAGGATATAAATGGTGATTTGAAGAGACTGTAACTATATTGTAGTAATTAAGGAAACATCAGAACCAGTTTTCATACATTCTATCCAATAAATTAACTATTAAAAAGAAAAAGTCCAATGCTATTGCCTTTTTAGAATTCCAGAATGCATTATTCTCCACACTAATCCAAGCTGAGCAGGCTAAGGCAGGTATTAGTAGAGAACTTTCACAGAAGTGGTCTAAGACAAAAGTGGTTTCTTTCCTAGTAGCCTGTAAACATTCCTCCTCCCTTCCTAAAAGGTAACTGTAAAAAAAAGCCTCAACAGATCACTGGATTTATCATTAATTTAGACTTCATATGGGAATAACTGCACTGGGTGCATACTCTTAAAAGGGAGAATGAGATGAGCTCAGGATTGACAAAATGAGCCAAATAAGTTAAAAGATTAAAGAGTGGCTGTTGGCATAAGATAAAAAAGCAGGTAGTTGATGGATAGGAAGACACTTCTCTGAATATAAAATGCTCTATGAATTACCTAGGACATTTCAAATACTAAATTTTAAAGGAGAAAAAGAAATAAGTAAAGCTAGGTGGCGACATGCTACAGCTGTAAAACATTATTTTCTAACTTACAACTTCAGAGTGATTTACCTGTCAGGCATCACATCTCCAGTGACATGACCTTGACCTGTCAGTGTGGATGCATTAAAATGCTCTTTCTGGCCTCTAACACTAATAATGATCACAGGGTACAGCATAAGGTATTCTTCAGAATGCTCTAAAGAACAAGGGTAAAAGAGAAAGGATGACACAAAATGCTTCACATCACAGTTATAGCCCTGAACTTTTTGTTTGACAAAGGTCAGAGAGGGTAAAGAAGACAGATATTCAAGAAATAAAGGTATTTCTTGTTTTCTTCCAACAGTATAAAAGGATTTACTATAAAAAAGAGATGTTGGCATAGAGAACATAAGCTAAGCATTCCACCTCCTTTCTTAATGCTCCTTGAGAAGTGAAACTTGAAAGTGCAAAATTGTAATGACTGTGGTCAAAAGCAGAATGGAAGAAGTTTAATGAGATTATTGTAAGCAAAGTTTTGACATTCTGCATTCAATTTCAGCTTCATAGATCTTGGCACATAGGATTCATATGATGTCTATGACATGAATTCTTCTTTGACACAAAAAGAGACAGGAGAAAAAAAATTAAAAACCCACCAACTTACAACTCTTACAGGACGAGGAATACCACTGTTAGTAAAAAAGAAAAGTAGGAATGCTTTGTAAAGCATTTCCATTATGAAAGCATATTTCAGAGCAATTACACTAGGCAGAATAATTAGCCTGGCATTTTGTGGATTGATAGCTTTGCACATGTTTTGCCCAAGACTGTCATACCTTCTTAGTGCCACTTCAGCATATGATACAGACTGATTTCTTAATTGATCCAACTTTCTGTCTATAGGAATCCCAAAGAGAAAGGAATCACATGGTGTGGAAAAAAACATAGCATATGTCCTGTGAGCCTGTTAGCAGATAGAGCCACTGATGAGAACACAGCTCGTTGTCACCCTGTGCAGAGGGCACAGACTTGCAGACCAGATTTAGCACTGCACTGTTGATGTCCAAAATACCCATGTTCCTGTCAGCAACTATCAGTGTAGGCTACTTGGGTGAGCCTCAGCCAGTGGCCCATTAGAAGTAGGCAACAGTTTTCAGCATAACACTCTCAGGAATAATGAAGATTTAACCCACTTTGGGAATATATTGTAATTTTTCTGATCTGTGAATGGAAGGAGAGAAACCACAGGAAGTTCAAATGTGTATTTTTGTTTTCCATACCAAAAAGCTTGAATTTTAAACTGAGTTCTATCAGATGTGCTTCAAAACAATCTTCCCCTCAAAAAGAAAAAGGAAAAAAAAAAGAAAAAGAAACAAAAAAAAGGAAGGTCCTTCTCTCCTTTGTCTTCATCTAAAATATTAATATGTATTGTAATTCAGTAGTATTTCTCATCCCTTCAAAACATCATTATATTTGCAGTCCTCATAGGACTATTCAGTTTGGAGGTTCCAAGGGTCTCTTTTTCACAGGTGGCAGAAGAGGTCACTAAGGAGCACTTTTAGTAAGGTCATCCACAGTGGGATCTATCAAGAAAGCTGGAGGAAGGCAGTTGACAAAATAAATAGCATCTCAGAGCAATCAAATTCCTCCTTTGCCAACATCATAACTTAGATTCCTTATTAGCATAAGTTATTCCAGGCTGAAAAAGCCTGTCTGTGTTTCTACTTCAGACAGTATTCAGCTTCTGAATCCTACAAGGAGGATGTTCACATAACAGATCATGCTTTCTTGATCCCATTCTCCCTTACAGCAGCAGAAAAAAGTTCTGGAAATTGGTCAGGATTGTAGGCAGAGCAAGGCTGCTCTCTCTTCTTCCTCCAGCTTTCACCTTCTCTTGCACTCAAAACTAAATGACATTTCCTACATCCATCTGAATTCACTGATTGTTCCCACAAGCTTTTCTTCAAAAACCCTTAGAAAACCCATTTGTCTTTCTAGACCCCGAGCTCCTCCAGCACCCCTTCACAAGACTCCACTTACTGTGTCTGCTGCTCAGTGTTCTTGTTCTACCCATGTTTAAGTGGAAGCAAGAAAAATTGAAAACTTATATCTGCAACAACTACTTGCTAAAGCAAGTATCTACATTACAGCATTTCTTTGTATTTCACAATCAGAGTAATCAGAGTGCATAAAAAAGGATGGGGCTCCTGCTGATATGGAATAGCAACTGCTTTCTCTAAAATCAAGCCGTTAAGAGGTACCCTTTGCTTTCAAGGAGCTGGAAGATAGTGCACTCACTTTATTATAATAACCTATTGTATCAACCAATACTGAAACCAATCTCTCCCACCTTCTAAAGGAACATGATATCTCAAACTCTAAGATCAGAAAAGTGTTCAAAATAAATTATTCATATTTTTGTTAGGTATGAGTTTTGTGCAAAACGTGAAAATTTATAAGACTAGACAGAATATGCACATGATCAAAAACAAACACATTTTTTAGCCCAGCAGAAGCTCAGATGATAAGCACAGCTCTTTTCCTGTTCTGAAGGTTGTGGTGTCATTTTGTGAAGACTATATCACATAAAATGAAGAAACGATTTTTAGAGGGGGAACTAGAATTTGGGGTTTTTCCTGAACCAAGTCTGAACTACTCAAACTCCAGGTTACATTGTTATGTCTTCCTTCTCTGCTTTATGAATCTTACCTTTTTTTTTTTTTTTTTTCTATTGACAATGGTTCAGCAGTATTTTTCCTAGGTCCTCCCATCCACTATCCATGATGGCCTTGTATCTTTCTCAAGTTCCTGTCTCAGTCTCTGTGCTGGAAAAATTAGGTACTCCATTGCCTAAGTGGAGGATCTAAAATGTTTGTCTGGATCTAGCTTCAAGGGAATTTCCTTAGATCATAAGCAGACTCACAGCAAATAGGAAAATGAAGGTCTGAGTTTTAGACAAGCTCCTAAACACTACATATTGTTCATTGGTGACTTGCTAGTAAGAAAGGGATTTTATAAATCTGAAGCTGAAATGGGCACTAAAAAAGATTTACCTCTTAGAACATGCTTTGTTTTCCAAAATTGCATTGAACCCTCAGATGCACTGAAATAATATTGTGTACTACAACATCATTCCTTGCTGGGAATTTCAGCACAGGGGATGTTGTTCAGTGCAGTGCTGCTCTTTGATATATCTGAGCAGTCATGTCCTCTTCATAACCTATTCCAGTGTTTCCACAAGAGATGTGTTCAATCCCAAGTGTACATTCACTTTCACCACTGTGGTATGGCACAAAGAAGAAAATTGCAATCTGCAGCTATGCTGACAAACAACAGGGCAGACACCAACTAAGCACAGGAGAAGAATAAATGAATGGTAAATTGTCTTGAGACTGTGATAATTTCTGTTTATATTATTAATGTCAATTAGAAGGCAAATTTCAGAATGAACATTTTTGAAAAGACAATGAAGAGATAAAACACAAAACCTATCCTTTTAAAATAAGTGCTACAGAGTACTTTGGAACGTTAAACATTATTTCCAAGAAATATAAAATTGCACATAAAATAACTGGTAGTCTCAAATAGACAGTTATTAAAATAGGCTTTTCCTAATGATATGAATATACACACATTTACGTATCACTTTTTATATTCTATTCAAAGGCCTATCCAAAGGTACCAGTACTTTGCAGAAGATGAATTTACAGCAAATAATCAATTTCACAGCTACACCACAGGCTTCAAATGTTTTCTGAAAAAAAAAGAAACACACCCTTTTTCAAAATGCAGTTTCATTCAGGTGCTGTGAAGTTTTCCAGTCTTCATATTTCATTTGGGCGTAGTAACGGCTGTTACTTTTGTTCATTGTTTTCCTCATCCGTATGTAAGACCAGATGAATTATTATGTGTTGAAAAAAAAAAAAAAAACTACGAGAAAAGTCATTAGATGTGACTTAAATCTATATCTTTTTTTTACACCATGGCTAAATTACTTGGAAATAAATATGATTAATTCACAACTCTAAAGTAAATATGAACTGAGGGTGTGAGATTAGACCAGTTGTTTTACAGTGGTCAGCTGTGAAGCAACCAGGAATCACAAGGAAATACTTTGAATCTTTGATTACCTTCACAAAAACAGTTCTTAAAATAAAAGGATATATTATCAAGTGAAAGCACAAAACAGCATAGAAGAGGTATTTATTTCAGTAAACTTGGCTGTACAAAGAATTAATCCTCAAAAATTGATGGATATCCTAATTCTTGCAATTCCTTAAAACCTTCCCACTTCTGAGTTGACTACTACCTTTTTTCTTCATTCTCTCTTATCAGAGCAAAATCCCAAGAAATGCCAGAACTTCATCAACAAACTATTGGATGAACACTGTGAAGATTGAGAGTTAATGAGAATTAGTAAATGAAAATTGCTACAGGGTAGACTAGCCTGCAATTTCCCAAAGTTATTCAGATGATCTGGCAAAATTTGGTCAATTGCTCTTGTGCATATTGAAAGCTCTGGACCAAAATGCAACTAGACACAGCTTTAGTTATTTCTGTTGTGCTTGAAGAAAATTAGATGTTTTAAAATGCTGATGAGGCCCTAGAAGATAAGAGACTGCTAAAATTAGGAACTCAACACATTCTATGAAGATATTCTGAAACTTCTTATGTAAAACTTTATTTCTTAAGTAACAGCATACTAAAAATGCAAGAAATCACAAATATCATCTACTCTGAATCAATGGCTGTATTTTTTCATTATTATTATTTTACTTGAAATATTCAATTAGAACTCAATGAAAAGAGAAACTGTATCCTATAAGATTTTATTAAATTTATTTTTCCAGTTTTGAAGAGAATGGATGAAAAAGCAGAATTAGAAAATTTTTCATTGAAAAGTAGAACTCTTAGTTCAAAATGTAAAAAAAAAATATCAGTTTGATGTTTTTGATACAAACAAAAAAGATTAATATTCCTAGTCTGAATATTTAGGACTGGCTTACCTAAAATGTTTATTCTCAGGTGACTAAAAAGGAAATTTAAAAATTCCTGCTGCAATATCTCTTGGATCCCTTTACTTTCTTTGTGTCCTATGGAGTTTTGAGATCCAAGAGGGGTTGCATCTTATTCTATTGCCATGGATATTAATGTTGAAGAGTGGATGCCGGTGAGATGCAATTTCCGCCATGTAGTGCTGCCGCTGTATATAAGGGAGTAATTCTAAGATCAGATTATTTCTCTGGAATATAGTGGATCAAGAACCTGTTCTGAGTATTGCAGTTACCAAATGAGTAGATGTTGTTGTCTGGATACTTTTATGTATCTAATTCAATTGGACTATAAAGTTCAAAATGGATGTGCATATTTTCCTAAAAAATGTTGGTGGGCAGATTTTTGGGACTGACAAATCTATATATTATTACAAAATAAACAGTCAAGAAAACTCTGATTTGTTTTTTTTTTATGCATATGTTCTCAACATTAATACTACATAGAAGACAATATCCATCACAAGCATGCATGCCCTTGAAGAGTATTCTTTATTCTTCAACACTCATTACAGATGTTATTGGGATTTCAGGAAAATAAAAAAAAAAAAAAAATTAAATACTGCATCATTCAAATAAAAATAATCTGAATTACATTATTTTGGTTTTGCTGAAAACAAAATTTGGCCAAGACAAGAAGACAGAGTATGACATTAATGATATTCATGTGAGTAGAATCAATGCATCATGTTGTCATAAAACTGGCATTTTCATTTCTCACTCCCACAGACACAAAATAGCAGCATCCAATATGCTGTCAAGGTACTGCATACCAGTGGGAAAATGCATTCAAACTTTCAGATGTGTAAAACAGATGACTGGTTCAGAGTGTCTTAGGAATGTCTAAAAGTAGACAGAAACATTTAAACCATATTAGAAAAATTATGTTTGAAGAAAATACACAGATCACAGAATTGTGATTGAATCTAGTAGATTGGAAAAAACCTTTGAGATCATCAAGTCTGACCTATGACTGAACATCACCTTGTCAACCAGACCATGGCACTAAGTGCCATATCCAATATTTTTTAAAAAACCTTCAGGTACAGTGACTCCACTCCCTCAGCAGCCTGTTCCAATGCCCAATCACACCCTTTCTGTGAAGAAATGTCTGGACTAAACCTTCTGTGGTGCAGCTTAAGATTGTGTCCTCTTGTTCTGTCACTGGTTGGGAAAAGAGACCAAACCTCACCTGGCTACAATCTCCTTTCAGGCAGTTGAAGAGAGGGATAAGGTCTCCCCCGAGCCTCCTTTTTTCCGGGCTAAACAACCCCAGCTCCCTCAGCTGCTCCTCACAGGACTTGTGCTCCAGACCCTTCACCAGCTCTGTTGCCCTTCTCTGGACATGCTCCAGCATCTCAACATCCTTCCCTAATTGGGGGGCCCAGAACTGGACACAGCTGTCCAGGTGTGGCCTCACCAGTGCCAGGTACTGGGGAAGAATGTCCTCCCTGGTTCTGCTGGCCACAGGCGAGGATGCCATCGGCCCTCTTGGCCACTAGTCACACATTGGCTCATGTTCAATCAGTTGACAGCTGTCAATCAGTATCCCAAGGTTCATTTCTGCCTGGCCACTGTCCAGCCACTCTGTCCCCAGCCTGTAGTACTGCAGGGGGGTATTGTGGCCAAAGCGCAGGACCTGGCACCTGGCCTTGTTAAACCTCATATGATTGGACTTGGCCCATCTATCCATGTCCCTCCCAAAGCCCTCCTAGACTCCAACAGATCGACATTCCCCCCAATTTGGTGCCATCTGCAAATTTGTTAAGGGCGAACTCAATCACCTCATCCAGATCATCAATAAAAATACTAAACAGGACTGGCCCCAGCACAGATTCCTGAGGGACACCACTGGTGACTGGTTGTCAGCTGGATGCAGCTCCATTCACCATCACTCTCTGGACCCGGCCATCCAGCCAGCTCCTAACCCAGCAAAGAGTGCTCCTGGCCAAGCCGTGGGCTGCAGCTTTTCCAGGCCACAGGATCTGGTATCAAATGCTTTGCTGAAGTCCAGGTAGACATCACCCACAGCCTTCCCCTCATCCACCAGGCGGGTTACCTGGTCAGAAAAGGAGATCAAGTTGGTGAGGCAGAACCTATCCCTCTTAAATCCATGCTGGCCAGGTCTGATCCCCTATCCATCCAGGTCCCATGTAACTGCACTCAGGATGATCTGTTCCATAATCTTGCAGAGCACTGAGGTCAGGCTGAAAGGCCTGTAGTTTCCTGGATCCTCCTTCTGGCCCTTCTTGTAGATGGGTAGCACCTTGATCACTTTCCAGTGACCTGGGACCTCCCAGGTTAGCCAAGAGTGGTGATAAATGATGGAAAACAACTTGGTGAGTTCTTATGCCAGCCCCCTCATGACCCTTTCTTTTACCCTTGTACCTTTCTTATCAGCCTCATCACTGCCAACCTGGACAACCAGCAGTGGTTAATAATCAGGAGGCTGAAGTAGTTCAGAGAGTGTCCTGGTGAAATCCTGCACCCAGGCCCCAGAGAGGCAGCCGACCTTGTGGGATGGATCCAGTTGATATACAGGACCATTCGTTCCCCTTAGAACAGTCATCTACTACAACTACCCTTCTTTTCTTCTTAATACATATTGGATACATTGTATATTGGTTAAAAATAAGTAGAATAGAAATCTGATTTTGCACTTGCTTTCCCTAGGCTAAACTCAAGATGCAAATTAAGGAAACCAATACACCTTATGCACCTGCTATAAAAAAGTTTACTTATTTTTTTCTCTCTAATCATTCTCTCAAACACTGAACCATTATGTGGCAATCTTTAAGATTGATCTTTAAGAACCACTATATTGCAGAAATCAGAAACCTAAATAGCAAGTTGCAATGGGTCATAATAATTTTTCATTCTTTAGCCAAACCTGTCTGATTTTTTCACTGAAGCAGAAAAAATAGTGTTGAGAAACTGAGTCCTACTAAAAATGGAGAAAGGGGAAAACCACAGAAAAACAGCTAGTTCAGTTTTACTTCTTAGCTATTCAGATTGTACTTTGGACAGGAAATAGTGATTCATATCCATTGACATAATGAGCTCACAAAGAAAATAAAACAGGCAATAAAGAACCTAAAGATACAAAAAATTGTAAATGTCAATCAACATCAACAACTTTGTCTTGTATTGATTTTTTATATAGATGAAAATCCACTTATTAAATCTAAGCCATATAGTTTCACTTTGTCTTCGACCTTAGTCAACAGATTCAGAACATACTAATGTAATTTATGGTATAAAATGTGGCCAGTTCCACAGTTTGTGTGATGCTACAATTACATCATCCATAACTATATCCTTCTGTCAGGACAAGTTCAAATTCCTTGTTCTTGACACTCAGTGACCCAAATTACTCAGCCTTAACCTATAATTTTGGCCTTGTCTTCTGTTTGCTAAGGGCATGAATTCAACACTGCTTTAATTTTCTTCTACCATTTTATTTTCATGATCTCTTTCTAGCTGTTTTAGATTCATGGAATGGCCTCTGAATTCTTACTTACAGACCTCATTCTTTCATCGTCCAAACTACTTCTAAAATCTTTCTCCCAAAATCTTCCACTAAAGGAACTAATGCACTCAGCAATCAGAAATGCAGACATGTCTGACAGCAAATTGCGTAATACTTTATAAAAGTTATAGTCACGTTTCTATTGGCCTTTTTTCTTGTTTATTTTTTTTCCTCTTTTTGTGTCACATTTGAGCTTAAATTGTAACCTCTTCATGGTGGGGACCTTTTCATTCAATGCTCCATCATTATTTTTCACAAAAGGAAAATAATTTACATTTCCCTATGACACTACAATATTTAGTCATTCAAAAGTAAGGAAAAAATTAATGAGAATGACAAGATGCTAGAAGCTGGAAAGAGAAGTATTTTTCTTACAATGGAAACCTGAACATCTTAATCCTTAGAAAATATAATGGGGTGTAACTCTGAAACTCCTCTGAAAACAGCACTTATGCTGTTGCTTTCAAATGTATGCTTTCAACTTGTAAAAATCACCATTAACTCACTTTCATGAAAAACCCTAAAAACTAAAACTGTGGCATTATACAATAACAAGCATGCTATATGATACCACCACCTGAACCAGGTATCTGATTCAAGATGAATGTCTGAGATTCATACACAGTCAGCAATAAAAATAATGAAACTATTTACCCACCCCCCCCAAAATAGATGACAGAGAAAGGCAAGATGAATCACAGTTTGAAGAATGTATTTTGAATATTTAATATGTGATTTTCATTTTTATTAAAATTGGCTTGGACAGCCCATTTGATACTACAGGAATCAAACAGAGAATTGTGGCTGTTTCAGGGTCAATTTCTAAATGGTTTACATCAAACTAAAAATATCAAAACCCAACTATAATTGTAGTATTCATATTCTCATGTGTATTTATGTCATTTATCTTAAATCCTTGCTATTTACAGAAGTATGTTATTTTTCTCCAATAAAAAGTTTAAGTTTTTTACAACTATAAAAATGAAGTGTTAAGGTACTTATGTAACTTAAAGTGATGGGGAGCAGAATATAGACCCCATAAACCTGGAGGGAATGGTCAGTGACCTGTTATACCACTTAGACACACAAAAGTCCATGGGGCTGGATCAAATCCATCCAAGGGTATGAAGGAAAGTGGTGGAAATGTTCAACAAGTCTCTTTCCATCATTTTTGTCAGTTCTGACTAACAGGAGAGGTCCCAGATGACTGGAATTTAGCAAAGGGACACCCATCCACAAGAAAGGCCAGAAAGATCAACCAGGGAGCTGCAGCCTGTGAGTCTGACCTTGAGGCTGGGGAAGATTATAAAAAAGATCATCTGGAATGACATCATACAGCATGTGCAGGACAACTAATGTGCAACCTCAGGACTGATGGGCTGAGGCCAATTGTGTGAAGTCACAACAACTCCATGCAGAGCTACAGGCTTGGGGAGGAGTGGCTGGAAAGCTGCCTGGTGGAAAAGTTCCTGGAGGTGCTGATTGACATCCAGCACACTGAGTGTTCCCAGGTGGCCAGGAAGGCCAATGGCATCCTGGCCCGTATCAGTAACAGACTGACCAGCAGGACCAGTGATTGTCCCCCTGTACTCAGCACTGTTGAGGCCACACCTGCAGTGCTGGGTCCAGTTCTGGGCCCCTCACAATGAGAAAGACACTGAGGGGCTGGAGTGAGTCCAGGGAAGGGCAATGGAGCTGGTGAAGGGTCTGGAGCACAAGTCCTGTGAGGAGCAGCTGAGGGAGCTGGGGGTGTTTAGCCTGGAGAAAAGGAGGCTCAGGGGAGACCTCATTGCTCTCTCCAACTGCCTGAGAGGAGGGGGTTGGTTTCTTATATCAAGTAACATGTGACAGATCAAGAGGAAATGGCCTAAAGTTGAGCCAGGAGAGTTTCGATTGAATATCTGGGAAAAATTCATCATGGAAAATGAGATTAAGCATTGGAACAGACTCCCCAGGTAAGTGGCAAAGTCACCATCCCTGGAAGTATTTAAGATATGTGTAGATGTGGCAGTTAGGGACATGGTTTAGTGGTGAACTTGGCTGGGCTGAGTTAATAGTTGAACTTGGTGATCTCTGAGGTCTTTTCCAATCGAAATGATTTTATGATTTTATGTTTCCTTGTTTAATCAACAATTCTGAATATTTAGCTTTTAAATAACTTTCATGTAGCGCAAGAGCAGAAGAACCAACTAAAACACCTTTTTTGAATTTTAGAAAAAGATCTCATTAAGAACACATCACAACATTATTGCATGGAGTATATGGAGAAATTACCCATCTACACATTTAACATAACAAAATAACAGGGAATTCCATACAACTGTATTTAAACTATTCCAGGATTTTTTTTTCCCCACAGACTTCTGGGGGAATTTAGAATGAATTTTGTGTTCTCTGGTCTGTTAATTCCGTGCCACAAAATCTAATACAATTTTGAAATTCAGAATTACTATGTTCCTTCTGTCTGTAAGAGCTGTAAAACCCACAATTTTCTCCATTTTGCATCTATATTCAATTTCTAAAAAAGAGATCCTTTTAATCAATGTAGTATCTAAGGAAGTATAACATATACAAATGAATTATTTGAATTAGTTGATTATTTGACTTATTTATTATTTTGATTTAGTTGTTTACTTGGCACATTTATAATTCAGGGGCTTCTTTCAGAAATACATTAATGGATAAAAATAAAACTATTTAGGTATTTTCCTAAGTGGATAAGTATTTGATTAAATTCTTAAATGGAGAATCATGATAGTTAAATTCTAGATAAATTTATTTTACAAAAATTCTCTTCTATCTTCTATAAATTTAACATAAGAAATACTTCTGAGACAAATAAAGTAAACTTTTTAATATTTATTTTCCTCTTTTTTAAATGACTTTGGATTTTCAGTGTTCAGAATTGACTCAGTTATTTATATAATCATGTAACAACAAATACAATCATGTAACAACCTGTCATAAGTTGCAAAATATGCATTTGATTTTCTCACATATTTAATGAAAGTTAAGATTACAAAAATTGTCCTCTCCAAGGCAAGAAAAGATGGTTTTGTTATTCCTTGAACCTCTGGCTAGTTATTCCCTGATTTAGGAGAGATGAAGCATAATTTCCAGACATAGAAGTGATACAGTAGTTTTTTGTTATATTTTATATATCTGAATGAATATATGAAAATTACAAGCTACACAGGGTTTATGTCTTGTGAAAACCTGTGGCACATGGATTCCATATGTGGATGTCTCAATTATATTTATTCAGGAGTATTCCCTCTAAATCTAGTGATAAAACACATGCCAACTGCTGCAGTAGACACCACAGATAAATGGCCTTGGTAACACAGACAATTAATTTGCGGCTGGCTTTGCTTCAATGAAGAAGAGGTGAAAACAAATCTATAGCTTTTATGATTTGAAATGGAAAGTCCTTCTGACTGGAATTTATACTAGGAGAAACACTAGGTATTCACCAGAGACATCAGTTATCAAGAAGAATATCCCACTCCTGCAGAAAGCTGCCCTCGGAGATGCCATCATGACAGTAGAGACGTGGATAAGAAACTCTTGTGTTCCACAAGGAAAATTTGTTTGACTAGGAATATTAAATAATTTTAAAACTTAAAACAAAAGCACAACCAGTATGCTTTCCCCTAAATATATTGCAGATGTAGATTTTTTCTAATTCTTCTGAAAGTTAAAATGGCAAAATAAAGATGTATATACCAGACTCTTACATATGTACCCCAAAACATACCCTTTAAGCTTCTGCTATGCATGCTATTACTGCTATAAATACCAGGATAACTCTATTTAACTCATTTTCAGGAATTTGTGCTGACCTCCCAATGAGGAGAAGAATTAAAGTTGAGTAAAACTACCTAAGGTTAAGAATGGGTTGAAGATGACTATTACAAAAACAAACATTTAGCTTCAATAATTCTACCACCTAAGTTACCTTTTGAACTTCTTTAATTTTTTGTCAAATTCAAAAGTAGAAAAAGTTGAACTCTAACAGGATTTTCTTCTCCCTGTAGTTTATTTGTTCTCACTCCTATGTTTCACCTTGAAACCTGCTAGTAAATGTATAACATCATGTTCTGTGACCTGCACTCTTAATTCTGGCTCTTGTGTGTTCCAGTGGGGTGATTTTAATTTCATTTTATTACAGTTAAGGTCATCTACTTTCTGATTTAAAACACTTATTTTGTCATGTGATGATTCTGCTCTAATTGACCTTGATTAATTTGCCCTATTTATTTCTTTGGACCGTCTGTGTTTTTGGAACAGAAACTATAAAAGTATCTGTGATAGTAGCTTCTGTTAGCTTGTTTGGTGAATGAGTGCTACTCACAGCTTCTTTCCCACTTTCCTTCCTTCCTTTCTTTTCCTCCTTCCCTCTGTTTTTCTTCTTCCTCTCTTCATTTCATCTCTCCTTCCCTAAACCTGTGGACTCTTCAACCATTCAAAAGGAACGACAGAAAATCAGCAGTTACCCTACATTTCTCAAGTTCACTTAGTGCCACCTAAAAACTGGGATGATGTAAGAATGCAAAAAAACTGATGAAATCCACAGACTGAATTACAAAACTTGCCTTTACAAAGTACCTACTAAGAATAAACCCGGTTGATAAATATTATGTTACCAATATACCAATCGCAGTAAGATAAAGTCACTTTAAAAACTCATTTCACTTTTTATATAGTTTTCAATATTTTGTATTTCCAACTACAGCAGTTCGCCCTGCCTATATGAAGCAAAGCATTACAGAAGAAGCCTTGTTTTCTCCTTATCTTTTCTATTCTCTATTATTTTCAGTTCTTTTGAATGTCCGTTTTAAAATTTCTGGGTATGACAGACGCCTCAACCCCTACAGCAGAATTTTACATTGTTTAGGTAAATGTCTGAAGTCAATGACAGCAAACCCAAATCATGCTTCATTTTCAAAATGTTTTCTCATCCCTACTATTGCTTCTTTCTGCCAGCTTGTATCCTCCAGCACACTGATCACTGTTTTAGCAAAGTGCTATAATTTTGTACATTGTACTTTTGGAAATCATGTTAATCAGCACTTGGCCCAAGAATAACTGAGTCAGATGGGGAGAGGAAAGAAAAGAATTGAAAATAACATACTGGGTGGCTATTTATGTGGTACTTAAAAAATTCAGATGGGTTATATACCATTATTTTTTCTCAAGTTTGTAGGAATTATCAGTCTTATATCATTTTGCAGAAAATGGCATTACATTAGTAAAAAATATAACTGTTTTGGTTTTTTTTTCCTTAAGGAAAACATTGTTCTTCCTTTTTGTATACAGCACACTAATAATGATTTTCATTTTTTTAATTATTTTAGTGCATATTAGAGAAACATTTTTGAACTTCTATTATAAAATTTAATTTTCAGCACCTCTTCATGAAAAAAAATAACCATAAAAGAATTCAAATTAATAAAGGAAGCAGAAACAAAGAAATAAAAATACTTTAGGGCTGATGAATATCTTAATTTGGACTAGACAATCATTCCTGGTCCCGACCAAATGAAGCTATTGTATCCTACAATTAATACAGATAATCTAACATCAATAGAAACAATACACTATAACAGGGATAAGGTATTTTCTCTAATCCAACTTAAAGGAAACAGAGGCTATCAAAGTACTTTTTCTAAATAACCTTTTAATATTTTTATCATGAAACAGCTTTCAGGTCTATATATGGTGCTAATCCTATAAATAACCTGTGGAAGTTATTTTAAGGTCAAAATAATTTCATTATTGAAGCCAAATGCTTGTTTTTGTAATAGTCATCTTCAACCCATTCTTAAACTTAGGTAGTTTTACTCTAATTTTTCTCCTCACTGGGAGGTCAGAACAAATTCTTGAAAAAGCCTACTGCACTCAGGTTTTGGGATCTTAACTTGAAAGGAGCCCTGCAGCACTGTACATGCTGGAGCAATGACACAGAGTGTGTGTGTGCTTCACAGAGTAACCTGCATAGTTTCTCCAGTTTGGTGCTCTACAGCTTCCTCGTGAGGGTTAGCAGAGGGGCAGACACTCATCTCTTCACTATGGTGATCTGTGAGAGGACCCAAGGGAACAGCCTGAAGTTGTGCCAAGGGAGGTGTAGATTGGATATTAGAAAAAATCTTTTCACCGAGGGTTGTTGGGCTCTGGAACAGCTCCCCAGGGCAGTGGGGACAGCACCAGCCCGACAGAGCTGAGAAGTGTTTGGACAATGCTCTCAGGCACATGGTGTGATTCTTGGGAATGGTGCTATGCAGGGACAGGAGTTCCATTCTATGATCCTTGTGGGGCCCTTCCAACTCCAGAGATTGTATGATTCTAATTTTTCCTAAAACAGCGGACTCACTGCCATGCCATTCAAACATGTCTGCTTACAGTGCCAAGACTCACCCTCACTCACATGTTGGGAATTCATCTTTTCTGTTTCAGTAACTTCAGTTTTGGCTGTTTTTTTCAGCTTCTTTTTCTAAGGAGAGGTGTGGGTTGAAAAGGGAATGCCAGACTCAGACTACCCATGAGGGCAAATATTTCTTCATTTCACCAGCAGTAATCAGACATTTGGTGTGTATGTAAGGATGGTTTAGTAATGTCTTTGTGACTGCTGTTGAAACTGCAGTAAAGGACAGGTGATGTAAACACCATAAAAATGATAAGATAATTCTTTAAGGTAACATAAAAAACCCAAGATGCAAGGTTTTCACAGAAACAGGATTTTGGATCAGACAAAATGACAGTTGTTGAAATTGCCCTTGTCAAAGAGTCAAAATAGCATTCAGCTTGAAGCTCATCTTAAAAGATATTCAGGAAAGGAATGTTTCTTTGAAAATAGAGAAAAGCAAAACTGGAAAATGAAAGAGTGAGAAAGAAAAAGAGCTTCACTAAAGTTAAATCTCTTATGAAGGTGAAATGTTCTGGGACTTCTTTGCAGATACAATTTACTTGATTTTAATACTACTTCCACCATTGTAACAAAGGACACAGCAATATGTTTCAGCTAAAATTATTTGGAAAAGTGATTTCCTAAATTCAGCTCAAAGTTGGTGCATAAGTATAGACATATATAACAAATATGAATATGTGCATACATACACATACACATTTATGCATACATATGGGTAGCGTATTTGAGATTTTCTCATAAACATTCTGTAGTATAACCACAGAGATTAACAATCAAATTTATTTTCTAACACTCTGCAGTATTTCTGATGAATAGAGCACAAAAAAAAAGTTGGACCACGAGTTTGTATTCTCACAGACAGCATTTGTTACAAGTACATTTCACAAAATTTGGAAGATTAAAACTAATTTAATTCTGTAATTTAATAATGCAAAAGTGCTATTTTTGAATTGCAAATCTCTTGCCTGTTTTTTCTTACTTTACTGAGCAAAATAAAATATCATAGTCCTTTTTACACTAAAAGACTAAAGAGATTTCTATATTTCATTCTGTCTAATGCACTATCAACAGAATTGCTTTCTAAATTACAGTTACACAACAAAATGCTCTGAAGTCAAAGTACTTTTCAAGTGTCAGCAACAGCATAATTTGAAGTTAATGTAGATGTCCAGACATAATTCACTTACAAAATTTAACTTACAAGACCTTTAGGAACCACAATTTACGAGAAGAATTAAATTTGACTCTGATAGCCAGGCTGACATTGCAGGATATTATTTAAAGTAATTTTATATTTTACTTAATATGGTATCCTTTAGCAACAAGAACAGGTCTGAAACACAAAATATACACTTTTTAAAGCACAGTAATCTCCTAAACATTGAAACAGTATAGGAGACTAAAATTCTGATAAATATTTATTAATACCTGACATAAAAATACACTTCAGTCTATTTATATTGGATGCAATAATACACGTATATGAATATTAAAAATGAATATTAAAGTTGAGGAAGAGTTATTGGAAATTGGCATTTGTTGTATTGGAATAAGTGCACCTTTTCTTTATGTCCTTACAAACCGGCTAAATTAAAATAGAAATAGGCTACTGAACTGTCAAAATGCTATTACATTCTAGCTTTAATAAGAACAGATTTAATTCCCATCTTCAATGATGATAGAATAGTGTGGCAAATACCTTTGTAAAAAACATGCCTTTGTAAGTGATAATTAGCTTAATGTCAGTAAAACTTAACCTGTTAGGAAATGTTGGAATGACTAATTACTAGATACCACTCTGACAGATTAATATTAGGATTTATTTTCCTTTAATTGAGATTATTGTGTTGCTTTTTTCAGTTTAACTTGAGGTAAGGATGTGTCCTTTTTTTCAGACTTATTATGTGTTGATTGCTTTATAAAACAAAATAAATATTTTTTGGGGATTTATACTCTTCTTCCTTGTATCTTCTATAAAAAAACACTGCATTATTTTTTCCAGTTGGGAATTCTGGATGGTTTCTCACCTGATGGCTATCTCACTTGAATTTTAACTATGGAATATAAGCCTTTACAGATGTGTAAATACTTACACTTTATATTTCCCACTATTCAGTGGCACAAGCATCATTGAGAGATTTTTCTTTGGCTTCAGTATTGGATTTGCTTGGCCAGGTTTTGATAGCAGGGGAGCAACAGGGGTGGCTTCTGTGAGAAGCTGCCAGAAGCTTCCCCATGTCCATCAGAGCAAGTGCCAGATGGTTCCAGGATGGATGTGCCACTGGTCAAGGCTGAGCCCAGCAGGAATGATATTAACACCTCTTTGCTAAAATATTTAAGAAGAAAAAAAAGTTATGAGTGAGAACATGTGAGAGGAACAGCTCTGCAGATACCAGGGCCAGTGCAGAAGGAGAAGCAGGAGATGCTCCAGGCACCAGAGCTGAGATTCCCCTGCAGCCCATGGTGCAGCCCATGGTGGGGCAGCTGTGCCCCTGCAGCCCATGGGGATCCACAGGGATGCAGAGATTCACCCACAGCCCATGGGGAAGACCCACACTGGAGGAGGTGGATGCTTGAGAGGGGGCTGTGATCTGGTGGGAAGCCTGTGCTGGAGCAGGGTCCTGGCAGGATCCTGCAGATCCTTGGAGAGAGGAGTCCACCCTGTAGCAGGTTTCGTGGTAGGACTTATTACCCTGTGGGGGACCCAGGCTGGAAAAAGCTGTGCCTGAGGGGCTGCAGCCTGTGGCAGAGTGACCCACATGTAGCAGTTTGTGGAAAGCTGTTGCTCCTGAGATGGACTCACATTGGAGAAGTTCATAGAGGACTGTCTCCTATGGGAGAGACCCCAAGCTGCAAGAGTGAAGGAATCCTCTCCCTAAGCAGGAGCAGGAATAACCCATAATGAACTGGCCATAACCCCATTCCCATCTCTCTGTGCCAGAGGCAAAGGTAGAGCCAGGATGGGGGGAAGGGTGAGGGAAGGAGTTTTTAAGGTCTTATTTTATTTCTCGTTGTTTTCTTCTTATTTTGTTAGTAATAAATTCAATTATTATCTCTAACTCTAGCCTGTTTTGCCCATGAGAGTGTTTAGTGAGTGATCTCTCCTGGTCCTTACCTCAACTCATGAACCCTTCATTATATTTTCCCTCCCCTGTCCAACTGAGGAGGGCAGTGATAAGGAGGCTTTGGTGGGAGCCTGGCAACCAGCTGGGGCCAACCTGTGGCAGCTTCCCTGCACATCTGAAATTAGGAGTCATTGTTTCCTCTCCTTATGACAGTCATTTAACCTCAGAAAGTTACAGCCAAAATTGGTTTGTGTTTTAAGCCAAAATGAAGGGATTAGCAAATACTTAGTGTTCGTTTCATATTTTCACAGCCAAATAAAATAGAGAAACTTCAAAAAGTAATAATAAAGAAAAAGCTAAATTCCATCCAAAATCACAGGGAAAAACCCAGATAAGCTATACAGCTTTTGAATAATTTAGTATTTATTTTGACAAGTGATCAAACCAAGAGCTAATGGAAGAAATTATATAAGGACATTTTCTTAAATAAATAAAATATTTTAAAAACTACAAATAACCTAAATTTCTAAGTAATCTCTAAACACATGGTACAATGATGTGGAACAAGAGTTCATTGCCATCAAAGCTTGTAATAAAAGCAATATCTTCTATCTTCTTCCATTTCAGCTATCAATGGAAAAAAATTTGAAAGAGCTGATAAATAGATCAAACCGTATTTGGAGACACTATTAGGTTTTTTTGCCCATCAGGTTTGATTTCTCTGCTGCAAAATAAATAATTCAAAATAAATTTCAAAAAATGTTTCTTGTAAATATATATAATGTTATATAAAAAAATTCTACTAAACTTTGACTACATGCATTGTTCAGAGTATAATACATAGTCTATAAGAGATATACCTGAACTCCAAGGAAAACAAGCCTATACACAGCAGGGCTTCTTGTGCTATTAATGTGTTATTGAGAAGGATATAACGTTTCCCCACAACCTACAAACTATTTTATTGTCAGTGCTGACAATTAGACTCTAACTACCATAAACAGATGTATCTTAATTGCCTGGCCAAATAATATATTAAAGCATATCTTTAGGTCTCAACATATGTGTAAGTTTTCAAAGACTCAAGACCTAGGGGCAGACTGCCTTCAGCCATTTGTACATACAGGTTTATTTAATAGGTACTTTCATCAGGGAAGTCCTGAACAAAAGACCAAAACATGCCCTTTTTTCAGGACAAAACCTTTTCAGCCAGGACCGCAGTGTTCATATGGTGTGGGCACATCACCTTGGATCCAGAACATGCATTTTCTCATTAGCTATTCCATCTTTGTAAGTAAGGTCCTAAATTCAATAACTCTCACTGGCAGGCCAATTTGTTTTTAACAGCTACTCTCTTTGCAAGACACCTTGTACTGCAGTCATGGGGTTTTATTCATTTGAATCATATGGCTAAATATAATTATAGCTGTCAATTACTTTGTACTTTCAAAAACACAGAAAATGTCTTACATTGTATATAAGGCACCATTAGTGGAATTGTTTCCTTCCTAATTGGCAGAGGTTGGAAGTGTTCTTCAGGCTTTTTGGGTTTCTTCTGTGCTTGCCCTCCCCGCCATATTTTTATTCAGAAAAAAAAAAAAAGCAAACACTAATTTTATCCAATGACATTTATATGTAAATACTTCAAAGAGCTGGCAGTGCCAACCAGAATATAGACTATAATATTCTGACGTAAAGCATTAAAGCTCCAGAAAACCTAATTTACTTATGCAATATTTGACAAGGTTAATTTTAAATTCTTCACTAATCTGTGGGAGAGCTTCAACAAAAAAGGTAAACCACCTCCTCATCAGGACTAACCTACATCTACCCTGGTTAGGACAGTCTGAAATGTGCCCTCAGTTAAAGGAGGCAAATACAGAACTCCTGCACCCTCACTATGGGCTACAGTGAAGAACAGGAATATATGTGGGGAGGGGGGAGAGGGAAGTGGGATTGCCTGGACATGTCTCCTTTCCCTCTACAGTTCAAAGAGATAAATGAGCCCTGAATGAATCTTGGAAAGCAAAAGTCGACCTAACCTTCCATTAATGAAACAGTCCTCTTAAAGCTACTGCCTAATTACTTTACATCTCTTAGACAGAATCTCACTCCAGGGGCCTTTAAAATACAGTCTTTCCCTTTATTCCTCGAGCCTGGAGGTGACAGACATATTTAGCATTTATTAAACCCTAGAAATGAGGCATGAGTTAGTCTCCATTTACACATCTGAACTCCTTTTCCTAAGCCCACAGAGGCACCTCCCAGCACCCAGTGGGGCATTTTATGATCAGGCTTGGAGCTCACCCTTGCTCTCAGTGTCTCCCAGGCTTGCTTCCCAAACTCACTGACAGAAGGCACCTCTCAGGGAAGGAACAGGGTGTTTTCAACCTTAGTCAGATTTGTCCACACACTCAATAGTCATGTCAACAGCATTTAGGTCTGTTATTCAACTTTAACTTCAGAGACATAGCTTACTACTGATTTTTTTCCTTCCATCTCTTCCTGCAGAATGTCTGAATGCCTATTCTGTTTCAAGCAGCAAGGAATCATCAGCTGGCTGGGGCTTGGGAGGGTGGTTGGGTGGGTTTTTTGTGTTTCCTCTTTTTTCTTCTGGTTTTTCATGTCTGAGAGAAGATTTGGGATATATCTGTAAGCTTACAGCATTGTGTTGGCTCCCACCATAACTGTGTCAACAAGCACATATAACTTGAATGATTATTAAATGTTTCCAACAGTCTTAGGAAACAAACATTCCTTGGAGGATATGTTACAACAAACTAACCTCCAGATTTCTTTCATAAACATATAATTGAATAATGATATCAGAAGTGATATAGCTCACCTCTGTAGTGGTAATTTTATTTACTTGATATTTTTAACATATACTTCCTAGAAACTCACCTGGTAGTGATTGAAAAATTGCATTAAAATTTATAAGCAGATGGTTCTCCCAACTTGCTGGCTATCAAATTCATCTATCATCACCTTCTCAGAGGTGGTTAATATAAAACAGAAATGTTCAGCAGCCTTTAATAACCATTGGCTCCACAAACTATATTAGGTATATGAAGACAGCTTTCAGCAGAAAAGTATTTGCAAATGTATTCGAACTCTCCAGAGTAAGAGCCTCAACTATTGGCAGTGAATTCAAATTAAATTCACAAGATTTTGAAGGAGTCAAAATGCTACAGGAAAACATCTTACCTAAAGAATAAGGATCTTGAACTAAAAGATAATATTAGATTATTGAATTATTTCTCTTTGTAAAATATTCCTATAGAATGAGAGAATTCATGCAGGAGTTCATGCATCTCAAGACTACTCCCTCAGTTTTACAAAAGAATTTCAATAATGCATTGCAAGTGAATATAAAGTACCATAACTACTACAAATTTTTATTCACTTAAAATAAAACACCTGTACTATGCAATTGAGAGGTTAAATATTGCAAAATGACAGCTTTCTACGATTATTAAAAATACTGAATTACATTGCCAGACTCCATCTGGATCCTAATTTAAGAATGCATACATCACAGAAATTCCAACTGAAAAAAACCCACATCATTAAGCCTATGAAGACTTAATGGTATATGAAAAATCCAGAGTAAATGTAATTTGGAACAGCTCTATTGCTGATGTGAGACATGGCCTTGCTTCTTAAAGGCAAAAAAGTCTTCTCACTTTTTAAGCTAGGTCAGAGAATACAACTGACTTTCATTCATTTTTTTTTTTTGAGAAATGCAGTAGAGGTATTTTCTTCAAGGTATATGACCTCCAAAATGTGTCTAGCAACACTGTACCACAGAAGTATTTTAAGAAGTAATTTAAAAAGTAAAATGTAGTGGAAGATGTCTCTGACCATGGCAGGGGGGTTAGAACTAGGTGACCTTTAAGGTCCCTTTAAACCCAAACCATTTCATGATTCTATGATTCTGTGATTATGATAAACTTCCAATCCAATGTCCTATATATAGGAGTATCAGGCAACCTGAAAAAAATATGAACCTCTAATCTCTCTAAGTGATGTGAAGATCAAAAAGATTTCAAATTAACCATTCTTGGATGAAAGATGAACTTTCATCAAGAACTACTTCAGGAATGTTTTTCAAACTAGTAATATGTTCCAGATAGCAAATCAGTACATCAAATATTAAAGTTCATAGAAAGAGAAAAAATAATACTAGTTGGCTAAAAGATCTTGGGGAAGATCCAGCTATACCAGTTATAAAACTGGTAAAATATACAAGTAAGCATCTTAATTTCTGTGTAGAACCCAAACAATCTAGAGGCAAACAGTTCACTGTTTTGCACACACTTACCAAAAAAAGTATCATTTGCTGATTTAACACAGAATTTTATTCTTTCTAAGAACAGAGAGAGAGATAGTATTGCAACTCAAACACTATCTGTCCACAAAAAAAAAAAAAATCTGAATTTCCTCTTAGTCGGGTATCTTACTGAGACTAAAATATTTTCTCTAAGTAAGAAAAAAAAATTCATTGTGAATAGAATTGAGATTACACAAAAATTTGTTTGATTTGTTTGATTAAATGACTGTAACATAAAAATGAGTTGATAAATTAGGAAAAAATAGGAAATCATATGAGATGCTAGCCTAAGAATTAAAAGGTAATTTAAAAAAATTCCAGAAATATTCTTGTCTATTGGTAAAGCTGAAAACTAGAGAAAGAATACATAAGGGTATTGAATATAATATTTACAAATGTTTATGTGAAGCTGCAAAATGAAACTACAGAATTTTAAAGAAAAAAATATTTTAAAATAATTCAGCTTTTAAATTAAAAAATAAATTAAAATGTTCTTCCTAATGCCTGCATACAGGATAATTTTGCTTATACAGGAAGCCAAGGGCAGAATGGAGCATATCTTCACAGGACATGTATTTGCAGTCTTGGGCACAAGCTGTAGTAGCTTTGCGCCTCTGCAGTGCCCCAAGCTTTAGGATTGAACATCAGTCTGGGAACTCCCCACTTCTCAAAACTTGTGGATAGACTCTGAGGTGTCCCTGAAACAGTCTTAACAAAAGAATCTTGTCATGCAGAACAGCAGGAAGGATGGGAAGAACATTTAGGATCAAATTTAGGGAGTTCTGAGTTTTGCCAGCCTCTCGATGCCATGGCAGCAGGATGCACTGAGTTCTGATCATCTCCTATCAGCAGCACTGGTGCTCCTCCAGAAGAATTTGATGTTGAATGAAGTGTTGGCAATCAGCTGGGTCACTTGAGGCTGACCATGACTAAAGAGCCACTCCTCTGCAGAACATGCAAACACTTCACAAATGACTTACAGTCCATGAGACACGTTTTGGGCATCCTTAAATGAAGCTTACATTGCTTTGAATGGATGAAAATACATAAGGGGACAGTCACATGAAGTAAAAGTACACCTGTGTTCTTTAGAAAGCACTTGAATTCAACTGTTCCAAATCAGGCAGCATTGCAACTCTTAAATATTTTTATGGTTTTCATTTACACTGAAATCCACTTTGGTAATTAAAACTTATGTAATGGTTCCAGTGCATCAAGCAGTCATGGCTTTAAAAA
>WBNO01016985.1:1953-69408 GCA_013400575.1 Peucedramus taeniatus | reverse complement strand
TTATTCTAGTTATTTGAGATTAATTTCTTAGCTCAAGTCATTAGGTCACTTTTTGAACCTGAACACCCAGATTAATACTTTAGTGACAGTAAAGCAGACAGTATAAACATGCCCTAGAGCTTTTACCATGAATCAAACTTGGTTTTCTGATCTTACCAGCATGAACAGCTTGTAAATGCTGTTCCCAAAAGACTGTAGCTGTCTTACGGCTGGATAACATTCTGCCTGGCAGCCTCCATCTGGAACTGCTGACAGGGTTTCTTGCCAGTGCATTTCTTAAAGCTTAAATATCCATTTAACTGTGACTGACTAGTTGGGATACAGAATGACCACCAAGATACCTTCAGAGTACTCTTTTCCATTTTCCTTATTTGAATAAATAAAATTCTTCCTGGAATTCTCCACCGAGAAACAAAAAGAACAAGTTCTGAGCTTTTAAGTTTAGCTTCTCTTTCTTTACTTTCCTTCAAGTTATCAGCCTTTGAAAATGTTAAGGGAAGCATCCATCAGGGATAGACAGGAGTTAGAATGGTCTCCTCCAATTCTGATCTGAGAAAGGGCAGGCCATTTCTGATGAGAGGGCAGGCAACCCTCTGATGAGACCTTTCTCCCACAGGCCATTTATGTTAAATGAAAGCACTAGAAAACAGAAGTCAAAAAATACTGCATTTCTGTAAATTGGCCAGACATGGAGGCTGGCAAATGAGCCTACCCATGAATGCCATCAAAGTGACTATTATATAATCAATAATCATTCAGAAGAAAGTGGGAAAATTGTTGAAAGAGTAACAAACAAGCATGTGTCTTTCTGTCTGCATGCTTAGATTAAATAAACAATAAACAAAAGGAAATGAAAGAGGATGGTCACAGCAGGTTGCCGTTAGAAAGATGTAACCATTTAGATAGAACACTGTTGAAAGACCATAAAATAAAACAGGAGGGTTGGTTATTTGGGCTTGTTCATTTGCCCAGTTTTCAAAGAAGAGTGCCAATCTCTGCGTAACAGATGAAAAAGATACCATCAGGCACAGAATTTAAGTGAAGAAATGATCTAAAGGAAAACATCAAATGCTGGAAATCAACAGAATAAACAAACAGCCAAGTGAAGTTCAGCAGAAAAATACTTACAATGATAGAACAACTGAGAGGAAGACTCACAGTCATGGTCAATAGTAATTTATTTTCAAACACAAGTAAAAGAAAGGACAAGCTAGAAACATGGGGTAAAAAAAACAGGATACAATTGTTTCACTACTTGGGCAATAATGATCATAGGACAGAAATTACAATTAGTAGGAGAAAGTCTATGCTAGAAAAATGCTGGTTTGATTATGAAATTAAATATGCAAACTGAGGAAATATAATTTACACACAGTTGTTTCTTATGCATCTATATATCACTATATATATCAGGGACCATATTTAAAAGAAAACCAGCATGAAAAATGATTGAACACTGTCGGAGTGACTCCAACAAGTACTTGTTTGCTGCAGCTTTGGCTTTGTGCAAATACACAGAAATTCAAGCAGATTTATTTCTGTAATTTAAATTTTTGTGAGGTTGCTTTTCTCACACATTCTTTCACTACATGCTTTCCTTCTGTTTTCTTTCTTCCATATGACTCCCAAGTTTTTGGGTTTGAGGAGGAAAAAAATTATATCTTACATGTAAATTTTTGTATATTTATAAACACATACTTGGGCCCTGCCAGCAGTGTAAAATAAATACATTCTACTTAAGTCACATGCTGGCCTGTTTTATGTTACCAAATTATTGACCATAAGAGATATAGAATTATTGAGTGGACAGGAGAAATTGGTAATAAGGAAGAACAGGCCACTGGAATTAGATATTGAATGAAGAGAGGCAGCTCAGAGGATGACACAAAAACAGATGTTACATCTTTAAAAAACTATCCCTTTAAACCTGTTCTGACCACTGAATTCAAAGAATATTGATATAATACAGTTCCAATTAGAGAAAATCTGCCTATGCTGTGGAAATGTAATAGAATAGTTCATTCTCCTTATCTGTAGAGTACTTATGTATCTCTCCTTTTCTCTGATTTCCTCCCAATTGATTCAGGTATTTCTGGTACTGAGGTGCTGAGAACTGTACACAATAATAGATGTGTAGTCTAGCCAGTGAAATAGGGTCTGTCATCTCTGAACAGTGACGTGATGTCCTTTTTCTGCAGGCAGCATTAATTATAAAATATTTCTCTGAACACTTTCACTCGATCATACATCTTAGTGGGAAGAAAGCTCATCCTGCCATTTTGGCATCCCACACTGAATATCACTGCAATCAGAGCAGTGTAAAAAGGACAAGCAGCCAACAAGAACTTGAAACATCGGGGTATTTTAAAATGTATTTATTAGTACACTGTTTAATATGCATGTAAGTGGATACAGATGTCAGTTTCTCTGTGCTACATAAATTTGGGTGATGAATATTTTTAATTTTGCTTTTGAAAGCTTTTATTCACAAGATTCCAGATTGTCCCTATATATGGAAATATTAAATGATATTAGGAAATTGTGCAAAGATATCTTTAGTCTGCACAGTTAATATTTCTGTCATGATTAAAGAGGTATTTTAAAAGCATATCATCAGGTCAGAAAATGGGTGTAAATGTATAATATGTGAACGACTGTCTAAACCCAGTCCACATTCTATAAAAATCACACAAACACTACTGTTGACAACAGAATGACAATTTAGACTTGTACTTCATATCATAGTGTTTCATAAGTGCATTATAAGGTAACTGCTTTTTTGCCTATTCAAATAGTGATGCTGTTAAATTCCTATTCCTCTAACAAATAAACAAGTATTTGCCTTCACCAATCCTTTCCCCAATTCTCAAAAAACCCCCAAAACCAAAACAAAACATACAGAACCTTCAAATTAAGATCATTTTGAGAAATCTTTTAATGTAATATTTGCAATGCTGTTCTGAAATACTCTAGCATATTAAAGTGCTTCAAGGTAAACAATAAAATATTTTTACTACTTATTTCACTACATAAATTCTCTATTCCTATGATACTTATTATACAGTTACTGTCTTACCTTCTTTGTAATTAATAACACAGGACTCCTTTTTTCCCCCACTTATTTTAACTACTGATTAGATGACAATGACAAGAAAATTGTTGGAAGAAAACTGTGTGAGAAAGATTGTTAATCTATAATTTGAGAAAGCTGCCTCAGGAAGCAAGATATGATCCAGTCCAGATGAAGGTGATTTTCAGTCAGTTCCCAGATACTACCTTCCCAGCAATGAGAAAAATGTAGGTGCCTCTGCAGTTAAAAACCACTTTGAATCAATATACTTAAAGAGAACCTTTTTCTTGTCATGAAGAAGCATGCTTCAAGTGAATATATTAAAATTTATCAGTGTATATTTCTATGCAAATTCCAGCAGAGTAAAATATACCTCTAAGATACTGAATTGCAGACTTGTAGAATTCTGTCAATATACCTCATCTGACTTTATGTCACCTTTAAAAGGTACTGATTCTGTTAAAAACTATTTCAAAACCAATTAAAATTTCACAGCTGCTATATCAGACTATAAGACCTGTGAATATATGTATATGTTTCTTGATTTCATATAAGTGGTTTTGTAAGAGCTATACAGAAAAATTTTTTCACTCCCTTAATTTCTGGTGCTGAAATCACTAACATCCTTAAATCAGCCTGAGCCTGCTGTGCTTTCTTCTTTTTTATTTCAAAGTACAAACATTTTCCGTAGAATCTAGTAAGTATCTAGACTATCTCTTAGTTGAAATTAAAATAAGGCATTAATGTCAGTGCCACAAGATGTTAATAACGCTTCAAAATTTCCAAAACTTCCTAAATGTGCTCTAATTGGAAATTCTCAGCTTTGGAGATAGTTCTTACAATGAAATCCTACCAATTCCTGTCTGAACACACATCATTATGACTGAAAACGCGTACTGACCTGGGGGAAGGTTATTACCTAAACTTTATAATCAGAAAATTGATCAATTCTCATTCAATCTCACTCTTTTACCTAGTACCTGTCTGCAGAGTTGATAACACATGCAAGAGTACAAAGGTGGGTTTCTATCACTTACTTGAACACCTTTTAGGGGTTTATCAAGCATGTTATCTTCCCTGAATTAACACAAAGAAAGGGGCATTTTATTTTAACGCTATTATTAGTTGTCTATTATTTACAACGTAGCACCAGAAAAAATGCAGTTTAAAAATAATGATATTATAGAAGTCGTTACACCAACGTTATATGAACTTAGAATGTTGTTGGAAAAAGGAGCTCTGTCATATATGACTTTCCACATACACTATTTTAGTTACAAAGCATGAATGACATTTTATGTTAAAATTTAAGATAATCCCATATGGATTACAGATTTCTCCGATGTATTTGACCCTTTCAAATGGGAAGTAATTGCATCTGAAATACACCCACACCCTTTGGCAGTTTTTGCCATGTAAATTTATAGCCAGAAATATGTCTGAAAATTTTGCATATGTAGAAATACTGTATTTTGCTTGTAAACCTTTTCATCTCAAAGGAGCTCCACGGAAGAATCACACCTGTCTTCTTTATTACAGTGTAATAAATGAGTAACTACTCAAAGGGACTCCAGAGAAATCAGTCAAAGTAATTTATAAAGTTATACTCAACTTATTTTCAAGTGTCTAAAGCTGTTACTGTGAAATATGCTAAGTGTGAATGCCAGGCGGAAAACTTTCTGCAGAAAGCCAATAAATATTAAATAAATAGTCTCTATAACTTTTACCAACGTCTAATTTGTAGAAACCACTGTATTACTGTTACAGATATTTCATTTTCTGCTCTGCAAAATATGTTCAAATATATCAGAAAAAGCCATACAACCTCTGATTTTTCAATAACAGTTAATGTTAGCAAAAGTTACTAGGTTCCATCTGCTTCCATGGAAAAGAATTAACCCTTGATATAATTTTCTTACATATTGTCAGACATTACAGCAACATAAAAACATGCATTATATTTTTTTTCTCTTTTGCTTAATCCCTTCATGGATTTTTTTTCACTTTTTAAAAAAATAACTCTTCCATATTACCTGCTTGAAATTAGCTTGATGGTTTAAAAGTATTTAACTCTCTGTACAGTAAAGTACAGATGATTACCATTAAATCCATTCTATTAATAGCTGTTCTATTTATAGATAATTGATATAAAGGAACTTCCTGGGACATCCAAAGTGTAATTTTTGGTAAAACTTCCTATCAACATTAAATATTAATTATTCCATATTATTAGAGATTTTTTTTTAAATCCACCAATTGATATATAAATTGGACTGAATATGCCTCATTCCTATGAAATCTTCTAAGTCTGGCATATCCTCAAGTGCACTCTACAGCTGTCAGGATTTTTACAGATTTCCTGAGGACAATTTTGCTAATTTTTTTGGCACTTTGGGTTGCGGATTTTTTCCAAGCATTATTTTTGTAAGTTAATATCCAGACAGAGTAGTCAGAACTTCAGGATTTTCCAGTAAATAAGCTGAACTGTATGGGAGGGAAGTAGTTTTTAGCATCAGCTATTATTTATAAGTTTATTGTCAGGTATTTATGAGACTTAAATATTTACAAATCAAAACCCTGCATTGGTAGTGAAACTTGAAAACAAAAGACACAAGTGTGCCCTACTACCACAGAAGTACTTAAGAATAAAATTCAAATTTTATTTATTGCTGTCTCTGCTAACATACAGCAATAAAAGTAAAATTCTACACAGAAGAATGTTGTATTTATTGCCTTTAAAGACTACCACCTGATTGCATTTATGCCTGTCTTCGAGAAGACCTGCATTTCCAAGGCAGAAGCTTAGGCTCTGTAACTGATCAGTGGACATGGACATTTAACTCCAAAGGACAAATTGAAAATAATGACTGAGCAACCTTTCTGGATATTTCTAGATTTTGCCTGCCCCTTGTGTGCTGTGTAAGATTACTGAGGGGGTTAGTCAACATGAGGCTTTTTGTACCAGGTCACACCTTGCCCATTAGCTTCTGAGTGTGGTCAACAGCAGGTCTTTAGAAAGCAGTTCAAGAGCAGGAAAAATTGAAAGAAGTACTTCAATGTTTAATTCTTCCAGTTATCTGTTTCTACAGAACATTTGCAGCTAGAAGTAATAATTTTCTATTTATTTGTATCTAATGCATTTTCCTTACATGAATTTGTATGTAGAGTATTTGAAACCCATAGGATTTTGGCAGAGTTACAGAGTTTAACTGTGAACACCTTGAGAAGTTACATCTTTTTGAGGGATTGAACTTGCTAGCCAAAGTATTTAACTGCTATACAGGTGTGTGGCTATATTAATATTTCAGCTTGGATCAGAAATTTGCTCCTGAAGCAAATCTGATCATTCACACTCACCAGGCTTGGGTTTGGCATGGCAGGCAGGACTCACTGAGCTGCTATATTGCTTTTGGGCAAAACAGACCTGGAAGATGAGCCCTGTGAAGGCACTGAAATGGTTCCACCCACAAAGAAGCATTTCCATCAGCCCACAGGACACAGCTAGAGCTATGCTTTTACTATGCCACATTACTTGCTAATTTAAACATAGCTTACTTTACCTAAGGAATTGTTGAACAGAATTATTTTCCATCCTCTTTTAGGGAGTCATTCCTTCATTTTGCAGCTAAAATACAGCAGTACTTTCATCAGATCACAGGTTACTACAATCTGTCTTTCTGTACATCAGTTCCCTCCCTGAGAATTAAATAGTGTTTCCTGCTGGGAGGAGCATCTCAAAAGTCCACATATGCCCAGAATAAAGGACAACATCAGACAATTACTTTCCCTTTTTCTTCCCTTAGGGAGAAAAAGAGAACAGTATTACTACTCCTTTTGTACTGAAAGTCACAGCTGGATTGGCTTATAACTCAGGGATCCAACCATAGTAACAGTTCCATTGCAGTGACTGTTTGGATATGGTGTCCAAGACATTTTGACACCTATGACATGCTCTAGAGCTTTTTTTTTTATTATTAATATAACTTTAGAGAGAGGACAAGGCAAATTCTAAGATTACAAGACATCTCACTACAGAGTTGCCAGTGATTCCTTAGGAAAGGAACTAGCTGCTGAATAGCTCAAAAATTCTTACAGGTGTACTACATTCTGTGGGCAAGAATATGTACATTTTCAAGGAAAAAAGAAGTAAAAACTCTGCAGCCTTCTAAAATACTACTTGATGAATTTTATCTCTTTCCACAGTAACCAAAAAGTCATCTTCCTTTCTTTCTGTGACATCACATCACAGAATGCTGCAGGCAATGATAAACATATTTATACATATTTTCATTTCTTCATTGATGTCATTCAGAAATTTCATCCTACACTAAAGACTAAGGAAGACAAAAATCATAAGAATTGTCAGATTTATTAGGATGGTCGAGGTGAATTGTGAGTAATGAATTCAATAGCAAGTTGATCACTTGACTAGTCCCTGCGAGTAAACAGAAAAGACATCATGTCATATTTCTTCTACTTTTTACCAATTCACCAGGAGTAGCAAGATGAAAAAAGGGGAGAGATGCCAAAAACATTTGTTGATGTTCAGCTTCCTATTGCTCACAAAACAGAATTAAAATAGGAGATCACTTAATAATAAGGTGATACTGGCCTACTATCTCTAAGTACTACTATAAGCAAGAATCTTTCCTCTGAATTCCCATGTTATTAATTCATTATAATTAAAAACCTCTGGGTTTTTTGTGGGTTTTTTTTGTTTATTTTGGTGGTTTTGCCTTTTGTTGTTGTTTTTTGTTCCAATTTTGGTGCTTTATTGGTCTTTTTTTTTTTTTTTTTCCTGTTTGGATTTTGTTTGTGGGTTTTGTTTTGTTTATTTTTTTCCTAGTCTAAATATTTTGGCATTTGCACAGATCTTTTAGAGTTCTTTTTTCCTCTGATATCAGGTGCAAAGGAAATTGTTTTAATGCAAAGGAATGGAGGAGAGAAACAAAAAAAATGTAAAAGCCATGGGTCAAGATAAAAAAAGTTTCATTAGGCAGAAAAAAGAAAGGAAAATAATAATAATGATAGAAGAATATACAGATGATGCACAATGCAATTGCTCATCATCCACGGAGGTTTGCACAGCCTGTCCCTGAACACGAGGCTGCCACCCCCAGACCAACTGCCCTCATTTTCTTGTTCAGCATGTTCAGCACGGTGCCATATGGTTTGAGATATCCCTTTGGTCAGCTGAGATCAGCTGACCCAGCTGCATCCTCTCCCAGTATCTTGTACACCCCTGGTTCTTGGCTGGCAGGGCGATAGCAAAAGCTGGAAAGTTCTTGCATCAGTGTCAGCCCTGCTCAGCAACAGCTAAAACATCAGTTTTAGTTACCATCACTGTTCTCATCCTAAATCCAAAACACAGAACTGCACCATCTACTAGGAAGAAACAAACTCGATCCCAGCTGAAACCACGACAGCAAGTAATACCAGGGAGAGACCCAAAATCACCTCTCTACCTTACTGCATATTTCGAGTCTTCTTATTCCTACAGACTCAGCCCACATGTACGAGTTCCTTATGATAAGATTTGGATTGATGCACCTAAACCACATATAAGTAACTGAACCCCCCTGAATTTGGGGCATTTGGGGCCAAACTAAATGAAGAAAGCAAGATCTGTAATATGTGGAAATTGCTGGTGCTGAGGCTGTGCATATGTAAAAGCAGAAGATGCTAAGAGAACATATACACATAAGTTGCCCTCATGTTAGATGAGGGACAGAAAATGAAAAATGGATGAGAAGAAAGTTAAGTTTGTGATTAAGACTGACACAGGCTATCAGAATATGAGACAAAGTGACAAGAAGAAAAGAAGGAAGAAAATAAAACTTCAGGAGATGGAGGAGGAAAGAGCGTGAAGCAAGGAATTCTGCACTAGCTGAGATGTCAAGTTACAATGGAAAAAAAATAATTACATCCCACACTTTGAAGTTAGCATACCAAAATAGCTTATACAGAAGAACTGGGAGATGAGAAAAATATTCCCATGACCAGACATTTCTTTAAAATATTTTATGATAGGGACCAAATTTAGAATTTCGACAAGATTTTTATACTACATAATTTTTCGTTTTCCTTATTAAGCTTTTGTTCTCAAAATCCTAAAGTAAATGGAGTATCTCACCTTACCTCTTTCTACCTTGCTAATACCTGAGGAATTAAAAAGGCTAAGAGCATAATTACCTTTAGATTTGATATGCACAAATCACACTCTTATTTGGTTTCCGAATAAGGCAGTAGAGCATACTGTTCTGCAATTCTAAGATTCAACACTAGTCTTTCCACTGATGATCACCAATTGCCATCTGTATATTAAATAAAGGATTAGCCAGTTCAATAATGTTGGAGAAAATCTGCCCTCATATCCTGGGACATCCTGGAACAGTCCATACCCCACAAGAGGTGGAGTTATTGTTTAGACAGTATGTAACCCAAGCTTTAGCACCACAACAGGAACATACATATATAGGAGCTAATCCTCCCAAAGCCAGGTAACACCATCTCATAAAAGTGTAACATCTTCAATGTTACATTATATTATTAGAAAGCCTAAAAGCTTTGGCTGTTGAGGCCACACCTCAAGTGTTCTGGGACCCCCCAGTTTAGGAAGGATGTTGAGATACTGGAGCGTGTCCAGAGAAGGGCAACAGAGCTGGTGAAGGGTCTGGAGCACAAACGCTATGAGGAAGAGCTGAGGGAGCTGGGGTTGTTTAGCCTGGAGAAAAAGAGGCTAAAGGGAGACCTTATCACTCTCTACAGCTGCCTGAAAGGAGGTTGAAGCCATGTGGGGTTCGGCCCCTTCTCCAAGGCAACCGGCAACAGGACAAGAGGAATGGCCTAAAGTTTTACTGGAGGACTTTTAAATTTAATCTTCGGAAAAAATTCTTCAGTAAAAGAGTGATCAGGCACTGGAACAGGCTGTGCAGATAAGTGGTGGAATCACCATGCCTGGAAGTTTGTAAAAAGCGTGTGGCACCTGGGGATAAGGATTAGTGGTGAACACGGCAGTGCCGTGCTAAGGGTTGGACATGATGATCTCTGATGATCCTTTCCATATCATGACTCCGTGGTTCTATGACTACCAGATACTGTCTCTGAGAATGTGAGACTTTTAAGTCCATTCAATTTCCCTATTTATACCCTTTTGATTTTAGTTTTCTTATATTTAAGTTTTATATATTTTTTATTTCTTTCCTGTCCCCTGATAAAATTACAGGATTTCTTAGAAATTATACATTGATGTGCGTATGGTAACATGACAGGAAGAGAGATCAATACTTTTGTCAGCATTGGAAAAGACACACATTATTCTAAAGTTCAGTAATAAGTATTTTTGGAAGAGGCAACTGAATAATTGATTTTTAGTTTAGTGAAAGGACTGACAAATCAATGTTTTACTTTTCTAAATATATAAAATTTGCCATTTTAAATATATAAAAAGCATTCTGATACTTTTTCATTCAAAATTTTAAAATTTTAAGTTTTAATACAAAAATAATGGAAGCTGTATTTCAGCTTTTGAGAATAAATCACTTCACTTGAAAATCACAACTTAAATCTGCATTTTTTAAGTGCTTTAGATTTGAGTACCATTTCCCAATATTTACTCTTTCTCACAGAGATTTTTAAGGAGCAAGTTGATTAGATGAACCTTTCGCCTGTTTTAAATATTTTCTCCTGTGTTATAAAATAGAAAGCTCCATAGTCAATGCTATAAATATTCAGGAGAGATAACAGATTGCAGGATACTTCATTCCATATGATACTACCTTTTACAGAACATTTCTCTGACAGACTTGGGAACTGTTTAGATACAAAGAATGGACCCAGTAATCTTAATCTTTCAGGAAACTTTTCAATTACTTTTTGAAATTAAATTTTCTTGACATTTGGATATTTTAATTTATAGTCTTACTTTTAAAATTAAATTACATATGAAGAACTAATTTTAGGGTCTTTCCACAGCTGTCTCTTACAGTAAATTTTTCCATGATCTACCAATCAACCAGACATTTAGAGAGCTTTTTTAGTAATGTTTGTAACAATCCAGGGAACTGAATGTATGTTGCTATCACTGTATTATACCTCCTTTGGATCACCTGTAATCTCTTTTCTGGCTCATTCTTTGCTAGAGGTATACAATGTGTTTTTTTTTCCTAATTGAACTAGTCAATTAAAATACTCTCAAAACTCTTAATGACAGAATCTGGCTCAAGTGGCCAAACACATTTCTGAACTATAAGTAACTGATTAAAGAGGCTGTGTTCTCACTCTGCAATCACATTCTACTACCTTGTAATAACTTAAATATTTGTAACATGCTAAATTTCTCTCAGAAAAAATTCATTTCCATGCATTCATTTTATTTTATAAGATTCTGGGATTAATATAAAGTGTATGGAAAATCTTATGGATTGAGAAATTATAGAAGTCATGAACAAAGAAACAATTAAGTTACGGCAATAATCACTCTTCTAGGAGTAAAAATATCAATTTCATATTTGGTTGTGATGTAATGTCACACATCATGGACTAAGATGTGCTCATCTCAGTCCATGATATATTCAGTACTTGACATAAGAAAGAAATCATTTGAATATACTGGTATCTTTTATAGTGCCCTGTGGAAACCTGTTTTGATCAGATGCAATTTTTCTGCATTTTTAAGTGGTTTTATCCAATTTTTGCTGAAAAAGACAGAAGAATTAGGATTTTGATGAACATCATGATTTATAATACTTTAGTAACTAGAATACAGAACACTTTTTTTAGTTTATACTGAATTTTTGTGTTTATTACAAGTGTAGCTCTTTTAGAAAAATTATTTGAAACAGACATGAAAATGTAAGTGTTCTGTAAATGACAAACAGTGATATGCTGGCCAGGTTGTTCATATATGTATAAAATAAATTGTAAAGAAAAAAAATCAACATAAGACAAGCATTCTATTATAGGAAATCAGGAACAGAGTTTAGTGATTAAAATTAATTAGATAATTTTGTACTTCTCATGCATTCACTAGTCCTTGAAATTGAATTATGAGAAGTTGACAACAATAATCTTGCTATTCAATTTTATATGCCCAAGAAATATATCAGGTAAGATTTATGCAAACATGAGATTTGTGAGTTACTTTATTTGTGTGTTAATTAATGAGGCTTTTGAAACTGTAGCAATCTTGGGAGAGTTTAGACATTTCACTGAAGTTTTCCTTTTACCTTTTCAATCCTACACTTTGAAAGAAATATTTTGTTTCAAAAGACAGAGGAGTTATGTAAACAATTCAGTTAAAGAACACAGGTGTTTTGAAATACTATTTAAAAAATACATATTAATTTGAAATGCAAAATGCAGCAGTCTTCTAGTTTTAGAAAAACAGAAATAACAGACAGGGTTCCAAATAAAAATCCAAAATCTGGTTCCCTATTTTTGGATTGCATATTGTTGCAGTGAAATTCCTCTGCATGAAATCAATAAGCATGTATTGTTAAATGAATTTTTCCATGCTCAGTCAAAAATATTGATTTTTTTAAAGTCTAATTTTCCTTTTATAGGAATACATATAGTAATTCTGTCTAATTGTATCAATCAAGAGCAAGCCACATTTGGTACTCCATAATTTACTCTCCATTATATGCTACTGTTTATCTGTAAAGTGATATTTCATGGTCTGTAATTAGGGAGAGCATAAACAAAACATCAAAACACAGCAGTTTAAAGCTGTAACGTTAGGTACACCACATTTTGTGCTGTACCACACAAACAGTACTCCATTGAGGTAACAGGAGATAAACCCAGCAAACTGAAGCCTTTTTTGTAAGATTGTATGTGTGGCTCTGATATCAGTTTATAATAACATTCCTTCCCTGTAGAATGGAGGTAGTCATGCCTAACAACCTTTGCTAATAATATTGAGATGTGTATACTAAAAAAAGCTCATATGTAAACACACAGGTTTCAAAGTATGCATCAAAATAATCATGAAGGTAAGATAACTTTAATAGTAAATTAAAGTATTTCTCCTTGTATTCTCTTTCCCCATATTTTCAATAATCAAGCCCAACAGTAACAGCACCTACAAATAAAAAAAAAAAGAAAAATAAATAGGTTGAAATGGTGCCTATTAGATTTCTAGTTAAATTCACAATAACTCTTTGGGTTTGAAGCTGACTTGATTCCTTAATTAGGCCTGAGTTAAATTCTAACTTCTAAATTGAACCACGAAAAATGCAAGAGTTATACATAATTTAATCACCTATTACTTTATTTCTATTCAAAGCTGTTCTTCATTAACAGCTCAGCTATTGAATTAACCAGCATGGGAGAACCCAAAAATATGCATATTGAATCTGTCATTTAATCCAAAATAATTCTCCTTGACCTCAGAAGAAGGCCTGTAGTGCTTAAATCATACTAGAAAATAATCTGATCCATAAAACCTATTTATTTTGTTCTTATGAATTTCCAGTTGAGAAGTGATTTATAACTAGGTTAAAAATAGGTTTGAATTATTTTTAGAGACAGTTTAGGAGAACCAGTTATAAACTGTGGTCATTTGATATCCCAGTTGAAACACACAGGTAAAACTAGGGACTGCTTTGGAAGTATTCTCATGCAACAGCTATTAATTTCTTTAATAGAGATGTTAATTACTTCTTTGCAATTTCTCAAGATAAAATGACATTCAAATAATACATGACTAATATATACCAAGGGAAGTATTAAAAGAATGAAACACCCATTTATTTAATTCTTCTCAATATCAAAACCATTTCTTAATACTATACATAAAAATAATTTTTATTCAAGGGTAAGAGATTTAGGGTTTTTTTTCAGTCTGTGTGCATTTACTTATCTAAGGATAATAAACTTTCCCTGTGTATTAACTGAAAAAGGATTCTTCACCTGGGAAAAAAAGAAGTGTCATTTATGACTGATAAACCCATTTAACTTTTTTTACTCCCCCTCCCCCGTTTTTTCTTTTTTTGGGTTGCTTTAGAAGAAGAAAAAAGGATTTGAAAAGCATATCAAGTGAAGGAAAGATTTAATGTTTTTCAGAGAACACCACATGTCTTAATCTCTTATGCCTCAACCATAGATGAGTTCTGAGTGATCCACAGGAATCCCAGTGCTGTGGCTGATGAATAGTCTGATGTGATGCTTTGCGCAGAAAAAAAAACCTCCCAAAATTTGTAATTCAGTGGTTTCTTATGGGTATAACTGCAGTTTACACTCTACATAAAGTGAGATTATACATTAGAAATACTTTTTAAGCAATTATAAACTAAAATTATTAAACCAAATAATGTTTTTTCTGAGGCCAGGATTCAAAAGCGTATTTAAGCAGACCTTCTGCTACCTGAAAAAATATCAAAGCAAATGGATTGTTATTAAAATGTTTATATGCTTCAAGCTTGACAAAATTCAGAGAAAGGTAACATAAACTAGAGGTTGCTCCTCCATAGGACCCAATGAGAAAGGATTTATAACTTTCTTGAAAGTTTATTGAAGGTATTTATGAAACTAATAATGAAATCAACTTTTAAAAGTATTTGTATCAATGGGTCAACACAAGGCTACCTCAATATAGCAGAATAAAAGTGGGACAGGACTGATCACTTCCATTATATGAGCAGTTAGAAATGTTTTAGGTTTTTAGTTATCAAAAATCGTCACAAAAGGTAAAGAAGTTCAACATGAAACATATTGTTCCTGCACAGAGTCAGGGGGAAGAAGAACAAAGTGTGACTGAAATGAGACTTCACACACAACTCATAATATTAGCAAAATATATGCTCTATGCTTTAGTTATGCAGTCACGCTTACAACAGGTAATGCTCATTACTGCCTGCTGAGTGCTCATGGGTCAATTGGCTTTCCTTTTTTTTTTTTTTAACCTACTCATGTGTTTTCCTGTGGAACCATTGCTCATAATAAATTATTTCCATGTACATGGCTCTCTACCTATGCTTGAATCTGCTGCTGATTTTCATTTTTAAACTGGCTATGACAGATGTTTCAAGTTTTCCAATGCACTGAAATACAATATTCAAACATTCAGATTTCCCAGTAATTTTTGATAACCATGGGGTATGATGTCTGCAAACAGGAATGTGCAAGAAATATTTTCAGAATTCATTTCTCAAGTCATTCAACAAAGAAGTACACACCTGAAATTTCAATGCAAGAAGAATTAATCAGGTTTCTTTATAACTTCCCCAATATCACTAGTCGTGATATAATAATCTCTACAAGTTCAGTTCTTTTCCACAGAATTCAGAAAATGATGTTATAAATAATGCAAAATAATATTAAAATCAAGTTCTTTTCATGGATAATAACAAAATGGGTATCTTTCCTAAAAGTAAGTAAATCTTCTAACCATGACAAGCTGAAAAAGACTGTTTAAAGATGTCACTTCAGAGGCACATTTCACACTTGACAGCTTATTTAATTGATTTAAGCTGTGATCATCACTGACTAAAAGTATGTAATAGGTTATTTCAAAGAAAAGAAATTATTTCAGTTGGGAGAGACATATTCAGTGATAATTTCTATCATTCTATGCCTTTAATTATCAATTCTTTATCTAAAAATTATTAAACCATTTATCGGATTTTTTTTGGGTTTTTTTACGAAGATACCCTTAAGGAACAGTTCACTTGTTTTGAATGCTTTTTAAAGTAATTTATAAAAATTAAGGCATTTGTAAAATTAATTTCTCAGGATTTGCATACAAGTTACTCAGTTTCAATACTGAGGGTCACCTTTGTTTCTTTTCTCCACAATATATGTAAATGTTGACTAAAAAAAAAAATGAAAAAAATTATATAATGTTTAAGGGAAATTAGCAATAGCCTATTTTGTTTCATCATAAATTAATGGAAAATCTCCAACAACCTAAGTGATCTATGGCTTCCTGCTTTGTTTTTAGCCACAATTCTACTACAGGAGTAAATTAACAAATAAAATCACATCAAATATAATGAAGGGAAGGAGAAAAGAAAGGGGAAGAAAGGGGAAGGGGAAGGGAAGGAGAAAATTTTAATATCAACTTCCAAAATCCTGTTAACTTCTTAACTATGAGCAATCAAAAATATGAAATAAACTGAAGAAAGACAGACAAATTTCTAAAAATTTTCATGCTGACAAAAATTTTTCTTTTTTCATATATAAATAGAAACAAATGCACAAGGACAGCACTGAAAAGACTGCATCTAGTTCACACACACTTATTTTTAGGAACATGAAACACTTCTAAATTTTAACACTGCTAAGCTTTAACACTTATAAATGCAAATTTACTTCTTTACAGAGAATCTGCTGTGTGCATGTAATGTTTGCAGACTTTGTCCATTCCGTAAAATATTGGATAGTTAAGTACCACAATTAACTTAAAAGTTATCAGCCTGATTGTGTAAATTAGTGACCTAAGCAAAGCACAGAAAAGAATAATTGTCCCAAATGACAACTTTCAATATTAGAATGTATAATTTTATTATTGAATAATAATATATATGAATTTATATATTCAACAACAAATAATCTGAAAATTCTCTTTCCCTCCCAATGGATGGCGGTGCTGTTGGTTATGATGTGCTGGTGGAGAGAGGCATTCAAGCATCACCTGCAATTTCACTAGGCTGACATGTAGGGCTTCCTTGACCCCACAACTCAGGTCCCTTAGTGGACCCCACACAGGCTTCCCAGCACCCAGCAGCAAGGCAGGCCTTCCCAGCTGGCCTCCTCCACCAGATTCCTTCAGGGCTCACTCATGAGTCCTCTTGTCTTCTGTAAGGCTTACAAGGGGATGCCGTGTTCTTCTCTGTGTGTTGCATTTCCCAGAGGTTTGATCCATATGCAGAGCATAGACTGTAATGCTAATAGGTTCTTCAGAACTTTATGGCTCCAGTTTAGCACCCCCAAAAGCACCAAAATGACCACAGCATTTGCTGTTTTGTAAAAGATCCACTTTACTACCTAGAGTATTATTAGTGACTAAGTATTTTTATGAGAAAGTGAAATGTGTCTTTTTTCCTGTCCTTTCCATTTCTAGACTACCCTTCCCAGCACCTGATTATTCAGAAACTTTTGCAAGAAAGTCAAGAGTCCTATCAAGTCAAAAGGAAAGCATGTTTAGCTAAAACAAGATAATAGATTAGTTTAATCTAGTTTTGCAGAATCTGGCATGTATATAAATAATCGTCCCTGTAGAAGTTCTTCCTTGAGTGCATGTTTCTTCGACAGAAAACTGAGTGTTCTCAATCTGAATACTTTTGGGATAAATTATGGTCATGAATCTTAATCTGATGGAAACCACAGTCCCCTAATTGGTGAGGGAGTATGCACAGATCTCTTCCAGGAAATGTTCACATACCATGAACTTGTGTACTGAAAATGAGACAAGCCACAAGCACAGGCTGTACCAGAAAGGATGCTAAGAAGACGGCAGAATGCTCTGATCAGCCTCATTACTTGGGCAGACTTAGTGGACTCTCAGTTCACAATATGGACTACAAGCTAGTTGGCAAAAGCAAAGTAAAAGCTTCAAATTTCTCTTCATTCACACAGTGATTTCAGCAACCTGCAGAAGGATCCTCTGAAAAAGAAATTCCGCACAGAAAACCTTCTTGAAGAAGCATAACTGTATCTGTCTGGAGCTTTCACCACCAAGAACTACTCAGAAGAGGAAGTTGGGCATAAAAATGAAATCTATGTTGGCTTGCTCAGTTAAGCAAGATGGTAATTCCATCTGTGATTACAAACAATATAAACAAAGCCAGTAGAAGGATTTTTGGGGTTGCTATGGCGAAAATTAACTCCATTTCAGCTAGACCCAATACACTTTGCTTATGAATCCCACACTCACAGCCACTCACTCAGAGCTTGACAAGTTGGACTGCAGCTGCTAACATGGTCTGGCAGCCAGATATATTTTGGTACTGCTAATAAATAAACTGTGACTGCTTAATGTCCAATCTATTCACCTCTATCAAATGATCTAAACTAAAACTGAGAGAGAGGATTCAGTGGAGCACATGATTGGTTACATGGTTTCAGTCAAACACAAGGTTGGCCTGAAGATAAATGTTTATGCATTTAGGGTGGGAGCATGATTTAACCAAGTGGTATGAAGACACAAGAAGAAAACTGATTTTTAATAGTACAACTTGCTATATATGTCATCATCACATGTAGGGACAGTGAAACATAAGTTTAAGACCAATTCAGAAATGATCTTGTGAGCAAATCTGGGAGTTTCATAGTCAGCACTCAGATCAGGCAGGAATGTATGAGGGGTATAACAAGGTGTAGAGAGAGGTAAAAAGGACCAGCACCTGCATGCGGAGAATAGCTGTGAGCTTAAAGTATCATGGTGAGAAGCCAAAAGCAACCAGAAGATCTGTTTTGCTCCAACTACTTGTTGTGTGTTGGCAGATGAAGTGGAAAAACTTTGTGAACAAAAAGCTTAGACCTTGGAATATACAGTGTAACCTAGGAAGCTGATTATTTCTAGCTCTGGACATATCTAAGTGCCTAATATTTGAAACATGAGAGTTGGCAAACATTTGCAAGCAGTGTAAGCTTTTTTGCTTGATACTTATGTACATCACTGCTTCTGCTTTTGAGATACATGCCCTAATCATCAACACTCAAACATTTAATGAGGTCAGAAAGATGGGTAAACAGTGAGAAATTCAGATAAGGCAGGGAATATGTGCCTTAAGAGTAAAGGTGTACTCTTCACTAGAGGTGACTGGTTGCTGGTAGGAGATAAGAAATTATTTAATCCTTTGCTCTCACCCCATCATGCAGTTGTCTAGAATCTCATACTTCCTATAACTGTCAGTACAAAGGCAAATTATTTGTCATTTTTATGACAAGTTGTAATATTTAAAGCTTATTCTGAAAAGCAGAAGTCTCATTGAGGATGGATGACAAAAACTATTTAGAAGACTAGAAGGCTGATGCTTCAGCAAGTGTGGATGATGTTTCACTGAGTGTGATATGTGTTAAAGAACAATTTTTACATTTCTAGATTTTGTGGAGAAAAGTTTTAGCAGCCAAAAGAAGAGACATAATGGTAGGGTGAGCAGCGCAGTATTTAGTCTCCTCTTGAAAATATTTTGAACAAAGAATCTGCTACAGGAAACTTCTCTCAAATAAACACAGCACCCTGGTGTTTCTTTTCTGTCCTAAATTAATAACTTTTATTGAACCATGCCTTTATAAAAATATTTCAGGACAAAATCTGTCCCAATAATATATGCTTGTTTATGTCAGAAATTAAGCTATTCAGTGTAAGAAGATCTATAAACACAAAACTTTGAATCTTATAAAAGAATTTTTTGATAAAATACTACATTCTAGATTCATATTATAAAACCACCTTGCAGGAGAAAAACTCACATTTGCCATCTAACCCTTGCTTAAACTTATAAGAGCTTGAAATTACAAGTAGTATTAGAGAAGAGTCATGATTATTGAGAAAAAGTTAGTGTAATGTAGTAATGTTTCATTTGGTTTACCCTAGAAGCAGCAAAAAGAATGGTTTTGGTTTTTTTTCTTTAGAAACTTGTTTTATGTTAAAATAAGGAAAACCTTTTATAGGCTTCACCATTTTGAAATAATAAATCTGTTCTGAAAATAGATTGTTAAAAATTCCCCAAAGCACAAAGGGCTACATTGTCTTTAAAAATAAAATAGAAAATTCAACAATTATTTGATGGGAAAGCATTTTCTGTGAAATTATGTTACAAAGCTTATAAGGTAAAAAAAAAAAAAATTAAAAGTGAACATCAGCTAATACCCAAATCTCACACTGGCTTAACCTTAATTCCAAGGCATATGTTAGATATGATTGCCACGGCAGATATAATTCTATTAGTTGTCACTACAAAGAAGAGAAAATTCTTTTTCCTAGTAGCTTGGGTCCTTAGTTAAGACTGGGCTTATTAATATTAATTCACTCAACTTAACTCCTACTCTGATAAAAGAACAAACTCTGAAGTTGAAGTTTTCTGTTTACGTAAAGCCTTTTGCAGTCCCTATGATCCCTGAAAGCATCTTAAGAACCATTGCAATATCCAGGTAAGTTTCCTGAAATTGCTGACTGCAATGTCCATGGTATTCTAGATGTCCATCTATGGCAGTGTACCTGATCTGTACCACCAACTGGAACTCAGGAGCTGTGTTTTGGTTTTTCACATCAGCAGTGGGATGCTTCATCCAAGAGTAAAATTAATCTATTCCCTTGTCTAGAAGGGATGAGACCTTGGCATATGCTTTGACAGCTCTTAGTCAAGGTTAATGGAGTCTCTGCAGGAGCCTGAATGTTAATATGGTTTTTATGATCATCGTTGTATTAATATCCTTATTTTTCACTTGTACATAACAAACTAATTAAACACCGTGCACTACTGAGTCTCTGTTCTTGTTCCTGTGATAAAAGACACCATAGTGACTTTTGTTGTAGGCTCTTTATAATTATTACAGCTCCTTATCTACACAGCTATGCTTCTTTAGAACACATACAATCAGATTACCACTTTTACCAGGTCACTTTAAGGGTGTAATATATCATTACATTTGGATTAAAGCACCTTTGCACTCCCATTTAAGGACTGCTAAATTACCAAGAGAAAGGGAAAAAAAGTAATGAGAACCTGAACTATAGATCTTTGTTAGTTTAAACTAGAACAGAACACCTATGTCTGAAGTATATTGTTTACAAAAATATTAAGTATAAAATCTCTGGTTTTCCCAATCGCTTGTACATAGGATAGTCTTTTTTAAAAAGTAAAAAAAACTCATGGAGAGGTTCTCAATTTCACACTGCCCTTAATTAAATGTGAATTTTTTAAAGAAGACTATTATTTTAAATTTACAATGTCCAATTTTAAAGTTTTTATGTCCATACTAGCTTATTCTTAATTTAAGTTATTTAAAGACCTCCATGATTTTTACTTCTACGTAGACTACTATCATTATCACAGAAGCAAATTTGTGATCAAAGAAAAGCTGAGTGTTCTGATCTAGCTAGAACTGAGCAGTGGGATTCCTAAATAAACGCTCTATTGGAACAGTTCAAAAACAAGCAAACACAAATTAAGCTAGGCTGGCCACCTGTTAGAAACAAGCAGCATTCACTGCCACAGATCAGAAAAAAAAGATTTTGTTGAAAATGTTCAACTACAGATTTCACCCTTATCAGTGAATAAAACTGTGGATTGTTCTTTTGACTAAGTCAGATTTTGTTGTGGAAAAAGAGTTGAATTTAAAAATCTGATTTTTTAAATAAGTTCAAAATATATCCATAACAGAAGGTGCTCTTTTTTACCTAGAAAAGATTTTTAAAATTCCAAAAACAAATTCCTAGGATCTAGTCACATAAGTAAAAAATTGGTGCTGCTGGAATTCAGAAAAAACACACTCTCCCTAAAAACACCAAGTCACCTGGCTGAGTGTTACTAATACTGTTCCCTGTGTGCAAGTGTAGAGCCCTTGATTCAACATGCAGTTACTGAAAACTAGAATTCTGCAACTAGAAAGCCACTTAATCTTGAAGGCTTAAACTAAATATGAACAGTAGTGCCTTGGGAGACCTGCCACCCTAAGCACGTAGTTACTTTGCTTCTCTAAAACTTGATCCTGTGGGGATATAAGAGAAAGCTCTGCATACAAAGTGCTCGTTCCAAGGAATTTTGACACTAGATAAGATTATCTAGGTCACAAATGAATTCTGATTACTGTGACAGAATTGTGACATTTCTGCCAGCTATACAGTGAGCAGTGCTACTAAATACCACATTCACTACTCATTAACTGATTCTAAAGCACATTCATCAACTCAGTCTAATATACAAAATGAGTCATAACAATTAGAAATTAACTGCAATGCAATGAATACTATCTCTGAATCAATGCTGTATTGTCTGTGCTGGATTTTCTCTCTTCTTTGCACTCATCATCAAAACAAAAACACTTCTTCATCTCTATTCATTGATTCTAGAGTAGCACTACAGACTGCAACCACTTGCAAAGTAGTCAGTTCACAGATACAGGCAGCAGGAGGAATAACATCTTTGTTAATACAGCTTGCTACTAGTAAATCTTGGTGCAGACAGCACCACTCGGGCTTCTTAAAAATTGGGTAACTCACTTGTCATCACTGGCGATTCTGGACAGTGATTAATGAAATATACAATTTCTATAAAGAATAAAACGAACAGTATGACTATCTATTGAGAAAAATACTATTTTTTAAAAGTTCTACAGTTGAAATAGGAATATATCTTATAGTGAAGCAGTATTTTGCTTTAGTCAATACAAATCTGAAAGTAAAAATTTTCCCATGACCTTCTAGAATAGTCTTGCACTTAAGTTCAAGTTTGCAGCTTGAAGGACAAACAAAAAGAACGCCAAGCACCCAAACCCTCCAGCTTGACAGAGTCATCTCTTCTTCAGGTCTGACTCTACAAGACAAGGACAAACATGGCCGTTGTTAACACAGTCATACAAAAAAATTTGTGGCAAAATGATGCCTTTTCCCCCATCACCCAGAAGCTCATTGTCACTGCCGTGTGTGAAAAAATGGAACCTTCATTCATCCTGTGAGAAACCTTCATTCACATGCAGTCAGTGCTTCCCAGTGCACTGGACGAAGTGGAGGAAGTTTGGGGAAAGGAAAGAGGTATTAGACTTTCCTGCTATATTTTCCAGGGGATGCAACCCTTGGTTATCTCCCAGCACACAGATGAATCCTTTTCTCTGGCTCACATATCAGAAAAAAAAGCTGCTATGCAGCTCTGTCCAAACACATACATCAGCTCTCACAGTTCCTACTAAACCTTGAGATAAATGCATAAATCACATACATTTTATTTTGGGAAAGAGCAAGATTACAAATAGGCAATGATCTAACATTGCTTCCCACACTGGAAACCTAAACTCACGAGCTGAGAGCTAATTTTAGTGTAATAAATTCTTTAGAGACCTGTATAATTTTTTTAATTTGTGGAAAAAAGTACTTGCAAAAATGTGGGGTTTAGGTTTGATTTTTTTTTTTTTTTTTGGTTTGGCTGTAAAAGGATTAAAACTGAGGCAAAAGCCACAAAACTTAAATTCCCATTGAAGCCAGATAATATAGAAACTCAATATATTGTCCTCTTAGGTCACCTTTTGATCCAATACATATATATCTACTGAGCTATCAGAAAAAAGTGTTCTTCCTCTTCGTATTTTATCCTGGTAGTAAGCAACCATATCCTAGAATCACAAGATCCATAAACAGTTTTATAAGTACAAGAAATCTCTCTCTTGGGATCCCACACTGCTCCTCACACAAGATTTGAGGATTAAATTTATATTTCATGATATTGTTCTTTCCTCCAGCATTCATTTTGGTAAGATTCATCTTACCTAACCTTGGCTGTTTAAATTATTAAAAAGCCTTGACATTGAATTGACATTGTCTCTTTAATCAGAGGAGTTAAGCAATTTCAGAGAGCAGTTTCTCATGTACGTAATATGTACATCTAAGATGAGATGAATCCATATTGTTTTGTTGCAAAGTAAACAAAGGACAGCTAAGTACATAGTATTTTATCATATAAAAATAGAATACATGATACTATCACAACAAAAATTTTCCAGCAGGCTATATTGATGCTTTAAATCAAAACTTATTACTTGCAAATCTCACCAATGATTTTATGGATTATGACACTGATATCTTTAAATAGGTTTCTGTTTCCTTAAGCTAACATGGGAATATTCTAGTCCAGGACCGATAGTCCTGGATGATTTCCAGACTGGCTCTTCAGAGTTATGTAGATTAAACAACAGCAACAAAAGGCCATATTTTAGACTATATCTTTGTTTCCAAAAAGCAGTGACTATTTTGTGTTCCATTAACTTCTCTCTTTCCATAAGAATTAACTTCTCTGTATATCCTTGGGAGAATTCCAGAGAGAAAAACAAAGAAGGGAAAAAAATATTTAGAGGAACTTTGGTGATATTTCAGACTTCTCTGGATGCTGCTCTTTTGCTGCTGACACTTACTCTCTCTTGTAAGTGTGTGTTAGAAACTACATACAATTTAACTGTGAATTTGCATCAGATTTTCAAAGTGATCCTTGCCCATGTAAAGCCTTTATGTACTTGTGCTACACTGCCACTGTATAAATACATTGAGAAGACTAAATTAAAGCTATGCTATATATATCTCTTTCAATTCTAGAACGTATTTCACAAAAAGTTAATTAAATTTTTAAATCCAAAAATTACCTTGACCATGTATTTCATATTAAAAAAAAACAAACAAAAAAATATTTTGTGGTATCTCTCAAGTCATAAAATATTTTAGAGAAGGATTCAGAAATAAACCTCAGATTCCCTGGTTCTTAGTTTCTGTCTTTGCGTGTTCCTCTCTTTTCAGCCATTTTTTCGTCTCCTTTCAGCTATTCTTGACAGCTAAAAAAAGCCGTAAGCTTTCAGGTATCTTTGAACTTCAAAGATATTCAGCTACAAATAATTTTCTTCAAGTTCATCTTCCAAAGTCCAGTGACACAAAAATAGACTATTACATTGATATATTTTTCTAGGTCCCCACTGATGATGTGGGAGAGAAGACAGCTGGAGGTCAGTCCTATAAATCTCATGTTAACTATGACTGTCCAAATCAAATGTATTTAATGTTTTTAAGCCAAGAATAGTTGCAAAAGTTCAATGCAAAAGTAAATGAATACCAGACTGAAAAAAAAACCCTACCACATAAACTTCTCTGAAGTACAACACAAAGAATGCTGACGTATACACATGCCTTCTCATACATTTTTCCTCTCTATGATGATGTTTTATGGAAGTTTATGTTGTGAGGAAAGACTGATAAACTAAATGGAAGATTGGGATTGTAAAATAATTATATCTGTCATGCAAAACAACCACTATCAGACATGAAGAATACCAGTTCTGCTTCACTTCAGTGTGATTGTGAAATAGAAAAGGCCGTTAGGTGTGTGAAACACTGCAAATAAAACATCAGTGAGACCTGACAGCATTTTCTATATTACTAATAAGGAAAACCAAAGCTAAGAGGATCTACCTGTTTTATAGAGGCAGACTTTAGAGTTTACTTCAAACAGCTTTTGTTTACACTTCAAAGATTTGAAACAAAACCAAACGCTGAGGAAAGAAGGTACTCTTTTACTCCTTTTTCCACACATGAAGAGAGTGGAGAACAAAAGTTTCCATGTAATATATCAGCAAATGAGAATGTAAAGATGGTTTACAATTCATTTCTGTTTAAAGCGCTTCACAGCATGGATCTGAGAGAACTCTGACAGGTCCCTTCACAGAAAGAATAATTATTCAGAACTGTGACTTGCCTCATGTACTATCAGGAACAGCCTAAGTACTTCTCCATCTCCCACTGTAGTGAGATGTTTTCATTCCAAGGTAGTGTACTTGTCATATTATATTTGACCATCCTGTTCACAAATAACATTTTATTTTCATAACTTTATTAAATGAGTCGATAAAAATGTACATGAAAATACAAACGTTTTTTCTAACCAATGAAGCCTTTTTTATATTATTTTTATTTTTATTACAATTATGTTGGGAAGAAGGCTTGTATGGAAGGTATATCCTGGTTATGAAAGATTTTTTTCTTTTGCTTCTGGCTACTGCTTCTTATCAGTATCCTTGTTTCCAAGCTTTATCTTCTAAACAACACAGATTCTACCTATTTTCTTAATGCTGTCAATTTCACAAGCTAAAAAAAACCCCAATAAACAAGGAACATCTTCTTTTCTCCACCACTTAATGATCTTATTGGTGGGAATCAGATTTCCAATACCTATTTACTCATTAATTTCATTGGGTAAGAGATGTTTGAAAATTGAAATACAAAATTTGTCTCAGGTTGTCCTAAACATTTGTGGAACCACAATGTGCTCAATGTGTAGGTTTTGGGGGTTTTTTTTTGCAAAGTTAATTTATTAGTCCAAGTAATATGATTTTCAGTATTTTCCAATGAAAATCTGTTCATCAGAAAATTTCTGATACTTCTGTTTCTTGTCCTAATGCTACTTTCCCTGAGTTTATGTGAATACTAAACAAGCAAACTGATATTACTGAATACCTAGGATATGGATAACAAGATGAATGAGCCAGCTAGAATGCTCCACATATCTCTAATTTCAAATTACCACATTTGCCATTTCCAACCTTACTCTGCTAACTGGTATTCTGCTCAATCATTATAAATTTGTTTAAGTATTCAAACAAAGACAGAAGAACCACTAAGAGGTTTTTGACAGTGAAGCAAATTACACAGGTTTGTTAAATGCACCACTGTGCTGTTTCCAGGCAGTATGGCTAAGCATTCCCATGGGAACTGGGGGGAGAGCAGGATCAGGGCCAATTTCTCCAGTCTAAGCAAGGATATATATCAACTGAACCACACTCTGAAACTGCATGCTAAAAACCTACCTACCTGCCAGTAAATGTTAATGCACAATAAAATTAAGCACACTAGCTATTTTTCACTGATTTCTCACTTTTACTGTAAACAAAATGCTGGATTTTTTTTTTTTTTTTTAAGCAGAATAAGTTCCTTTGCCTAAGGGTGCTCTGTAGTTACACCTATGGAGGTATTTTGCAGAAAGCTAAAAGCGGTAGTCAACTCACACTCTGAACCAGCAGAAAGCTTTTTAGTAACACAAAATTCCACACTGAGCACAACCTAATTGAAAGCTGTATAAAGCAGATTGGACTCTACTTGTCATATGGGGATGTGATGCTGCGAGTGCTTAAGGTACAATGAACTAATTCAATCTCCTGTGAGCAATCTGAGTGTTCTCGCACATCTAGTTAGTGAATGCTCTAAATTCACCCCTGAATTTACCATATCTTAATTTCTCTGGCCCAGTAAGCCCCAATACATGCAATCTCCTTCTTTTGTGTTCCACTTTGAGGTGGTCAAGGGAGCAAGATAGAATCAGAAAAGCTGCAAATGTGCCCCAAGTAAAAGGAAGCCAAGCGTAAATGAGACAAATAAATTCTTACTATATACTTTAGACTTTAGCTTAGACTAATGGTACTTAAAGAGATATTTACATATAAGAATAAAAGAAAACAATTACAATAGAAAGAGCAAAGGCAGGAGAAAGAAGCAATGGTCAAGATTAAGGTAAAAAGGATGAAAATGGGAAAGAGGAATTTTCTTTATTCAACAAATGCTTTATTTGCTTTGTTCAATGAGAAAACTTTGTTTTCTGGAATGCAATTTTGCATGCTAAAATTTAAATGCTAAAGTTTAAATGTAATATACTTCCTTATTTACCTTACACATGGATTTAATGAAAAAAATTAAGCCAAGGATGTAAGCTGCCTTGTTTCCTGCCTCATTCAGGAAATGATCATCCAGTAAAATCATTGTGGAGATGCTTATCATTCCAACTAAAGGCAACTCTATCAGTATGGTTATTTAATTCACAAACACTTCTTATTAGCTCTGTCACCGTCCTTTTGCAGCTGGTGGTGTTTATCCAATTTAGGTGAAATGGTTGTTTTTGTCTACTAGAAAAAGGTAAGTTATGTACTTACAAGAAAGCCATTTAAGTATGAACTCTAAAACTCACTCCAGCATAAACTTGATCCAATTAACTAAATCACATGATTTTGCCTGTCTGGAATTACAGAAAACACAGAGCCAGTCCTGAGATAGTGGGTCTACATCCAGCATGTATAAGGGCTCATTCAATCTCACAATTTTTTCTGTGAGAAACAAAAATGGCTGAAGTAGTTGTAGTGGAAGAAAAGAGAAACACGAGACCCAAAAATATTCACGTGTTTTCCTAAAGGCCTCAGAAAATCTGAGAGAGGCTCTGGCTCTGCTATTAAATATTCTGGTAATATTGGGGGACTGCCAACACTAGCATGGCAGAGCAACATGTTGCCTCTCTGTGGCAACAGGAAGATATTTTCCAATGACATTCTTGTCTCTTCATCATCTTTTACACAAGTACACACTGCAACCTGCCCCAATGCCTCTGCTGTACGTGTGCATTCACTGAGGTAATATACTTCCTACTCTATATCCATTTTATTTCCTCTGTTCAAAGATCCAAGAGTTGTTACGTCAAAAGTGTGTCTTTTATTGCCCATAAACATCACTTTAGTGTTAGTACAGCTGCCTTCATTGGACCTGTCGTTACAATTACAAACAAAAGGCTTGATTTAGCACATACTAGACTGCCTTACTGCTGAGCTGGGAAAGCTCCACATGTGCTAGCAGCTTGCTTCCCTTGGATTATGGTCCCAGGGCTCTAAAAACCTTTAAACATAAATAAATTTAAAAGATGCTCAGAAAATAGAGATTTGCAGACCCAGCAATTTGAAGTTTCTGAAAAATCAAAGGAATGTGAAGACTCTGGGAGTGGGATCTCCTTTTGCCAAAGGGAAACAATGATACTATTTTATACTTCTACACCTTCCACTCCAAGACACTTGCCAATCTTTCCGCATTTAGCAAGAGAACACACCTATTAATGAAAACAGCATTTTTCACAAACAATAAAAAGGAGATAAATGATATTTTTAAGTAAGTCAAAGATCTCATGTTCTAAGTTTGCTTTCAAGACCTGTTTGACTGAGATTTTTACTTAATCACACTAAATGATGATAGAAAGAATGCAAAATTTTTATTATTTGAGGAAAACAGGAATTAGATTGATTTAAAATGACACCAACAAAGTATATTTCAGGCAACTTACATTTGAATTTCTGATACATGTGACTTTTAAGGTGCATTCATTAAGTAATGTATCATACCCTACCTTGGGTAATGGAGTTATTATTTCAGGGGTTTTATTCTCAAATTAAACACAGTTTTATGAACTACTGAAATAGCTGACCAATTAAGTGATTTCAAATACAAAACTTGAATGAAGTGATACAATACCAATTGAAGTTTTTTTTAAGTCAGCTCTGCAATGAAGAAACTTTATTATGCCTTCATACTAATCAATACAGCATGCAAATACTGACAGTGAGGATTATTAAAAGAGGCAAAGAAGTTTTATGGAATTCATCTTTACAGCTTCCCACTTGAAAAATCAAGAATAAGGAAATTATGTAAATTTTTATGATAATTAAAACTCAAATTGTATATTCAATAATTCAAACTCTGTCTTCTCATATCAATATTGTACCAGTATACATCATAATTCACTTCCACAATGTGATATCAAATGCCTCTAGATATATTAAATATGTAAATTAAGAAAAATAAGTAATTTCAAAGTCATAAATTGGTTCCTAAAATATCATTGCTATGAAACAAAATAAATAGTTTTAGCTAAAACTTTAGCTAAGCACATTCATACTTCTTTTTAGGCAGAAACTTCCTACACACAAGCAAAAACTATGAGCATAGGAAACTAAAGCTTATTGACAAGAATGCGTTAGCACATTCCCCTTGAGAAGAACTTATCACCTTTATTGTGAACTTATAAGATTACAAAGACTTGTTAAGACTGGGTGCAGAAATAAATCCTTTCTCCATTTGGGACGAGACAGAGGGTTTAAAACACAAAGAGAAAACAGTGGACCAGTACTAATAATTAAGGCCCAATATTAAAATAACTCTTCGTTTCTGTGCTGTCTCTTGAAATGCTGAAGTTAACAAGCTTTCATTTTTGTAAGGCCTTTATGAAAAGAATGAAATAACCTATGATTAATGGTTGCAGCAAGAATAAATAAATGAGGACAAGACTATACTGTGAAAGTAAGCTGGAACAGATAGCAAAAAGTTGCCAAATGTGCTGAATAGTTGAAAACTGGCTTTTGTGAAATGAATCACTGTATTCTTTATTATAAATTTAGAAATGAGGGCTTTACTTTAAAATTTAAAATATATAATTCAATAATTGCACTAATTATTTTAATAATTTATTGTTTATTTTATTAGGTAAGTTATTTCCTTAAATCTATTTGAATTATACCTCTTATTTGTCACTGCTGTAGTGCTGGAGGAAATAACTTGAATTTTGAAATATACCACTGCATGGTATATTGTTGATGACTTGTAGTATAATGGAATCCTCTGAAAACTACAATAATATACTGTTTTGTTCCTCTGCTCTTTCTCACCTTAGGAGCGTGAGAAGTACTACATTTGAAAATTAGAACTTCAGAAGCAGCATTTTAAGGGGATTCATAGTTCATGGCTGTGGCTTTCTATTTGTCCCACAGAATTCTTATAATATGATTTTGTTTAAAGTAGAAAAAATGTCCTTGAAGTGTTTTGGATACTTTAAACTAGACCTTCCCTACAATCCACATCTACATATATTGGAATTCACTGTTGCTTTCATACGTGTCTTGTAATTTTCCATCCCCTCCAAAATGTCCTATTTGAAGTAAGTATTCAAATAAAGAAAGGTTCTGAAAGCCTAATTTGTAAAAGATCCTTTTTTCTCCTCTAACTCTTTGCATGAAAAATTCTTTCTGTCTGTGGTACCTCTTCGGGCTTTTTGGTCACTGAATCCTAGGCTTCTTGGAATTTAAAAAAGAACATAGTTACCTATAATTCACAGAGTTGCACAGACTTAGTTTGTGTCCAATCAATTGCATTAATTTTCCAGTTCTAAATGTCTCTCAAATATTGATTCATAACACTCATGTTTACAAGATTCTCTCTTCTAAAAAAATATTAAAATTATTAGAAGTGTATAAGGCAAGTTTTATTTTGGCAGATGTGGAAAGATCACGGGTAGGAAATTTGAAACAAGACCAGGAAAAAGAGTTAGGTAAAACATTAAAGGGATCATTTAAGTCCCAGTTTGATACAAAAGTAATTTCCATAGAAATTATGGGTTGATGGAGACAAAAACTTTAAGAAACCTTGCATTGAAAGGAAATAGTAAGACACAGATTAAGTGCGGAGATTGTGAACAATTGGAAAAGAAGGGCACTATCACTGCTCTTTGTGCCTTTCTAACTTCAGTCACTGCTGTGCAGTCACTATCACAAAACTTCTCCTAGAAGCCATAGTTTCTGCTCTTGTTACAAGGTCTTATTTACTCCTCTTCTAAAATGGCACTGAAAATCTTAGTCCTTGTTAATAAGATGCTTGACTGTTATCAGGGTTGAAATTCAGTTTGCTAGACAATTGTGTCCATTTGTTTCCATTCGTTGTCATCAATGCTAGGTCACTGTAGAATGAATGCTGTGATCGACTTAATTATAAGTTAGGAATTCACATGCAAACATCCCATGCACCAGCCCAAAACTGGCCCCATTTCAATCTGATATTAGATACTCATTCACTGATGGAGTGTAATTTTTTCATTTTATATGTAAATAACTTGCTTTTCTTTCCTCACTAGAGAGTGTTGAGTTATTCATGGTAATGTATTCTTTCATCATTTTTTTTCAGGGTGGCAGTTTCTTCCAAACTTGGAACATCTCACAGCAAGCAGAGAAACCAACATCTTTTTCACACAGCATGATATTAGAATATTTGGCTAAAGGCCCTAAAACATTAAAAACAAACAAACAAACAAACAAAAAAATCTTATTCATGATCCTTGTGTTTACTTGTTATGCTCAATTTGTTCTTTCATGCTTGTAGCACACAAAGGAAATTTTGATGGCTTGGCATTTTAATGGCCTGGTGTTTTATCTTTGTAAGGAAAGGGAGCCTTTTCTTCATATATTTTCAATGTTTTCTAAAAGAAAAAAACCATGAAGCTATGCCTGAGAGAAGTTTTCTTGTTAAATGCCATGCTTCTCAGAGCCTCACATTCTGTATGCTGTGGAACATTTATTGAAGGACTGCACATTGTAAGTTTTAACCAAGCAACATATTTTACTGTACAGAGAGATGTTAAGCTTATTCAGTGACACTGTTTGAAATTTCAAGGTTAATTTGAATTTTTTTAAATGTCTTTTTCAGTACTTTACCTCTTTCAAGATAAGATAAATTAAGAATGTATACATTTTGTAACTCTTTCTTAATACAAATATTAAATAAAAGGATGTGCAGCATAAAAGTGATAGGTATGATGTTTGATATATGCACAATAATACCACTACTTAAATTCAAAAAAAATTTAACAATCTAACTAATGTGCTACGTCATTTGTTGGTTGGTATTAGGATTTTGAAAGGCATAACACAGAAAATCAAATGTGAGAAGTATGAACTAAAATCTGTATTTCACTACAGCGGTTGTGAAATGATGGTTTCACTGTGTGAAAGAATGGTTGCTTTACTACTGCCCTTGTCACTTTCTAACTTGGCTGCACAGGTTTGTCTCACACATCTAATAGCACACAAGAATTGTGCTCTAACCAAAAACCTGTGGAATTAATTCTTCAAAGTACTCATAGAATCACAGAATGATTTAGGTTGAAAGAAACCTTAAAGATCATCCAGTTCCAAGCCTATCATGGGCAGGGAATCTTCCAGTAGACCAGGTTGCTCAGCTGCCTTAGACTTTATTAGAAACATAATTTTGTTTAATATTACTGCTCTCTCTAGTTAACACTTCTGTCATTAAAAAAGGGTATATTTACCTTTTAAAGCAATTTTCTTTTAAAATCATTTGCTTTCTTTAACACACCAATAACTCTTCCTCTTTTGATACTTGAAATTATGCTACTAATCAGTGTATTTGTACCACAGTATTTGCCCTCCATCATAAGACAGATTTTTTTTGTAATTTCTTCCATTAGATATTGGGCAACCATCTTCCCTTTAGTGAAAAAAAGGCAGAATTTCAAAATGGTATACAAATGTTTCATTCATTGTCACAAAAGAATATCTGAATAATTGTATCACATACGACTGCCTAAACACGAAGAAAAACCCCGTATTTTTAATAGGAAATTTTAATCAATTTTATGATGGAAAATTTATAAACTATGAGACAAAGGATGTCGGTCCCCTTTACCTAGAATCTGGGAACACATGGTCCCTGAACAGTTCTCTCGGGAATCCCTACTTCATTACGTCATCATCAGGAACAAAGCAATGATCTTGTCTCATTTCTCCTTCTGACGAACAATCTCAAAACACCAAACTCTTACAATTTTTAAGTATAGTAAAGGATAACCACTAATAAGACAGACAAGGGGATAGAGTGCACCCTCAGCAAATTTGCAGATGACACCAAGCTGAGTGCTGCTGTTGACACACCTGAAGGACGTAATGTCACCAAGAGGAACCAGAATCTCATGAAGTTAAACAAGCCCAAGTGCAAGGTGCTGCACCTGGGGTGGGGCAGCCCTGATATCAATCCAGGCTGGGGAATGAAAAACTGAGAGCAGCTCTGCCAAGAAGGACTTGGGGGTCATGGTTGATGAGAGTCTGAACGTGCCCTGACAATGAGTGCTCGCAGCCCAGAGAGCAAATTGTATCCTGGGCTGTATCCAAAGCAGGGCATGTGGGCAGTAGGACAAGGGCGGGGAGTCTGCCCCTCTGCTCTGGCAAGGCCCCACTTGAAACACTACATCCAGTGCCGGGGTCCCCAGCACAGGAAGGACATGGACCTGTTGGAGTGAGTCCAGAGGAGGGCCACCGAGATGGTCAAAGGGATGGAGCACCTCTCATATGAGGAAAACCTGAGAGAATTGGGATTGTTCAGACTGGAGGTTTCGAGATGGCCTAATTTCAGCCTTTCAGTATCTGAAGGGAACCTACAAGGATAATGGAGAGAAACTATTTACAAGAATATGACGTGACAGGACAAGACAGAATGGCTTCAAACTGAGAGTAGATGTAGATTAGATATTAGGAAGAAACTGTTTATTGTGCAGCGGAACAGATTGCCCAGAGAATTTGTGGATGCCACATATATTCAGTGAAAATTTTCTTCTTGATGTCATACTGGAACCTTCCCTGGTCTGCTTGAAGATATTTCCTCCTGTCTTGTTGCTGGTAGCCTTGGAGTAAAGGCTAACCCCCACATGGCTACAGACTCCTTTCAGGTAGTTGTAGAAAGTGACAAGGTCTCCCCTGAGCCTCCTTTTCTTCAGGGTAAACACCCCCAGCTCCCTCAGCTGCTCCTCACAGGACTTGTGCTTCAGACCCTTCACCAGCTCCACTGCCCTTCACTGGAGTCACTCCATTCAATGTCTTTCTCAAAATGAGGGGCCCAGAAATGGACACAGGACTTGAGACCTCACCAGTGCCAGGTACTGGGCAAAATCAGCTCCCTGGTCCTGCTGGCCACATTATTCTTGATACAGGCCAGGATGCCATTGGCCTTTTTGGCCACCTGGACACATGCTGGCTCATATTCAGCTACTGTCAACCAGCACTCCCAAGTCCTTTTCTGCTGGGCCACTTTCCAGCCATTCTGTCCCCAGTTCGTTTCATTAATTTAGGAATTATCTCAAGTTTCTTAAAAACAAGAAATAAGGGAGAGTTTTTGGTAAACACTGTCTAATAATTTACATTAAAATGATCACAATTTTGTTATTTATGACTTTAATATGCATATTCTACTTCAAAAGCCAAGAGAAGCCCATCTTAGCAATTAAGATAAACAGGCAGTCTAATACCAGCATCTATTTTCATTTCTTTGCCATTTTGCTTTTGTTTCATGACTCTGGTCACACTAGACTGTCAAAAAAAATCCAGCAGTACATATATATGTGTGTGTTGGGGGTGTGGGAGATAAGCAAAAGATTATTTTTTAAATTGTCTTTTTTTCTGAAAGACAGAAACATATAAATGAGGTTTGTAGACAGAAGAGAAGGTTTAAAGAGCGCTATCCTGCCTGGTTTATATTGGGCCCATTTATCAAAATTTCTCTTTGAACTGCTTTATGATCAGTCAGTCTTATAATATGGGCTTCATTTAGCCACTGGCTAGTTAGCATTCTTAATATATTCATTTAATTGAATGGAGATGAAAATACATTGTTTTCACTCAAACGCAAATATGAACATAGGAATAATCTGGGATGCCAGCAGGAGTACACTTTAGACTGAAGTAAGTGGGAAAAACATAACTGTCAAAATCCAAGGCCCCTAATAATGTCAGCAGATACTTTTGTGAACACGAACAGTATGACAACCAAGGAAAGTCTCCAAGTAATATTAGAAATGGCAAGATTATGAGAACACTTGTCTACAAAATTTGTTTCACAAGCGAAATTGATTGTATGTGACTGGATGGCAGGGAAGAGGATACTGAACTTCCACTGTGGAAATTCAGAAATAAGGGACTGCAGAATTCCCCTCAAATGCTTGAACATTTCTGATGTTGTATCTGTCCCATGATCACTACATCCCTGTCCAGCACAGAGTGATCCAAAACCAGACTGTGATCATACAGTCAATAATCACAAGTCTCAGCTAAGGCAAGCAGGTAATTACCAGATGAGAGTAAGACAACATGATTCACAGTTTAACCTAATTAGATGCATCAGAAATATGATTACTATATTTTATAAAGGGTTTTCGGTCCCCTTTAATTTAAGAGTTGGCATATAAAATATTTTTTCCTCTCTAAAACAAACAAGCATCAAAATTTCTTCATAGCACACAGGTTATGTACTAATCAAAATGTTATCTACCACAGCTACATAGAAATTATAGAAAGTCCCACAATAAGGATGTACAGCAACAAATCAAAAGGGGACAGATTTTGACAAATGGACTTCATTCTCATTGTGGAGTCCAGATTAAAATTTTGTAACAGCTGTAATTTAATTATTAGTTTGCAGTCAGAATATCAGCAAAGGGAAGTGACTGGTGTCTGACCAAGGACAGTTGCAATAATTATTGTATACACAGTATTTAGGAATGCTGATCAGCAGGGCTTCCATACATAATCATTTAAATTCAACATATATAATTTAAAATAAAACATATAAAATTTAAAATAAAACTGTTATGTTTTCAACATAACAGAAGATGCAGAAATACTAATATAAAACTGCTTAATGCACTCTGTGTGTGTAGTATACATTTAGATGGCAGAAAATAAAGGGCATCAATCGTCCTCACTCTCAAAAATTAAAGAACTCAAGAACAAAAATTCCTTATACAACCAATAACTGAGTTAATGTTATCACCTGTTTAGATGGAAAACTGTTTGGTTTGGAACCATATCCCAGGTCTCATCTTCTTAATCCTTACTTGTAATACTTTTGATACTACAGTACTACAGCTACAGTACTACAAATGCATCAAGTCACTGCTGACACCTATACAGGCTCAGGATCAAAAGTAAAGAAGAGGCAAAGAAGCAATACCTATATGTTTTTTGAAGATGTACCATGGCCAGTTTCAGATTAAAAAAGAGATCTACCTCCAAGAGGACAAAGAAATTGAGCAAAGATACATTTTCACTTTTTCTCTATGGTGAGTCTCACATGCATCTTATCATGCTGACTTAAACAACTACATTAAAAAAAGCTTTAAATAACTGATGAAGAATATTACAGTATACATTCCTGCAGTGCTTTGCCTTCTTAAATGAATCTATTTTTAGCCCAAGAAATAATAATTCCTTAAATGTGAGATTTTTTTAGGTGGGAGTTCCATGGTTTTGGAGGGGAAATTTTTTTATTTTACTTTTTTACATAATTTACTATCAACCTAAAACCTTAATTAATGTCTTAATTGGTGAATAATTGGCTTGCTAGAAAGAATTATTTGACTATTTATTTATTTGATTATTTGAATCTATATTTGACTTTATATTTAATACAACTTCTGTTAAATCTTATTAGCAAATAGGCTTGTCCAAAAAATTAGAAATCTTATGATTTTGAATTGGGAAGCTAAAATTTTGGGAATAGGTATTTTACCTTTTATCCACATGGGGGAAAGAAAATAATCCCAACAATACTTCAAACATGAGTTTGAACCTGCCAGTACTGCACACACAAATTATGTTTCCTTCCATTACATTCTCTTTTCACGTTGGCAGAAACTAATTGTCAGCATTTAGGTGATCAGGTCATAGCTTGATTTCTTTCCTTAAGCAGCTATGTAATGTATAATGTATAATTTAGCCCTGTACTACAAAGGTTTCTTCTTCCTAATACATTAATAGGTGAAAAACCTAAGAAAAATCTGATTTAGAGGATGGCCACAAAGATGATCAGAAAGTTGGAGCACCTCTCCTACAGTCTGAGAGAGCTGAGTTGCTCAGCCTGGAGAAGTCTTTGGGCAGACCTCAGCGCAGCCTCCAGTACTTCAAGAGAAGGAGGAATAGGATTTATAAAAAAGGAGGAAGAGGGACTCTTTATACAGGAAAGAGTGACAGGACAAGGTGCACTGGTTTTAAACTGAAAGAGGGTAGCTCTAGATTAGATACTAGGAAATGATATGTTAAATTCTTTCCTCGAGAGGGTTTTGAGGCACTGGAACAGGTTGCCCAGGGAGGCTGTGTGTGCACTACCCTTTGTATTCAAGCTCTGGATGGGGCTTTGAACAACCTGGTCTTGTGGAAGATGTCCCTTCCCACTGCAGAGGCTGGAACTAGGTGATCTTTTATGTTTCTTCCAACCCAAGCCATTCTGTATTTTATTCTATGATTCTATGGTTAACATAAAAAAGGGAACAGTACTCATTGAGGGGCATGTTTCCGGGAAGGAACTCAGTAATAATTGTATAATATACAGCAATAGCTTTCCTTTTCCTACAGATATGTGAAATACCAGAATTTTCTGCTGAAATTATTCAATAATCTTGTTTTAAAAATTTCAACACTAGCCTGTTACTTTGTGCTGTGTTCCAGGTAAGCTTCAGCTGGAAAAATGCTACTATAGGAACCTATATTCATTTCTTCACAGCCACCAGCTCACACATACAACAAAAGTCTTCTATACTTTGTAGGAAATGATGTGCAATAAAAAGGTAAAAAAAAATTACATAAGTCATTTTCATGGGGAAAGAAAAAAGAAATAAGAACTTTAAACTGCACAAAGCTCTTGCTGCTGCAGTGTCAGCAGTTCTGTAGAAAAGTTAATCACCCCATTATTGCTTCACTGTTCTTTTGACCCTGGAAAGACAGAAGACAGAAATGGTTTCTGAAGAAACAATCAAATAATAAACAACAAAGAAACAGAACAAAAACTAACAAAAATTTTAAATGTTGCATACATGATAAATCATGGCTTGTTAAGGTACCAGAGGTTTAAAAGCCAGTGAGAGCTCAGACTTCAAGTTTTACCTCTATGCTTGGATTATGATGTACAGAATATACATATGGTTTATTGCTTGCCAGAGACAGGGAAAAGTGAATACTGTGAAAAATTCATATTTAATTCCTATTATTGCTGCACAATTCAAGTAAGCAGAGAGAATATATTGCTACTAAGCGCACATTTTATTTATTCTTGTCAGAAAATTTTTGGTAAGCTGTATTTTATTACTTTACATTAGCAACTTTCATCATATGCATTACTGCTCCATTAAAACAAAACTGTTTATTTCAACTGATATGAGTAATAACAAGCAGCATCTATTATATTATTAGTTAGGCTGCAGTAAAGTAAATAATGCTTGGAAGGCCTGAGAAGCCATGAAGGGAAGTAGACATTTTAAAATCACTTTCCAAAGAATTTATATTGTGTATGTCTAAAATAACTGACAGATGTGCATAAACACAGTAAAGAAATTCACAGCTGCATGTATGTGTCTTCCCATTAGTGTATATAATTTAATTAGCAGCTTTGCTGTGTAAGAGAAAACCAAATTGTTTGGAATCCATTATTAAAGGTTTTTTAGGACTATCTGAAAATTTTTTAGGACTGTCTGGAAAAATCTGAAAAAGTTTTTTTCGGATTTTATTGCACAGGTCTGCAACTAACTCAGGTAAACTAAGTGTGAGATACTAAAAGAGTAACTTTTACTGACAGACCTTGTAACGCAGAGATTACAGCATTTACCTGTTTTTGACATAGGAAAAAAATGGTACCCTTATGGTATTAACTGAGATGGAGGCAATTGCACACACAAAGTCTCAGTTCACCACATTCGTAAAATTCATACTTTTGTGTCTTAACATCCAACTGACACCCCACCCCACTTACACCCCACCCCACCTCTTCACCAACAGAGGTGCTTTTCTGTTTATCCAGTCCTGTTATGGTTTCCCTCTACCTCTCTATGAATCCCCTATTTCGGAATTCTGCATATAGAAAAAATACATTGTAACAAGAATTATGCTAAAATTAATGAGCATTAATAGGAAAATATCTATTGCAACCAACCCTGAAATGAGTTTTGAAATCTATAAACCCTTAAGATTTCTGTTTTGAATTCACTTGTCTGTTGCATGTAGTGTATATATTGGCAGTCAAAAGGTCACTATTGTCAGTTCCAATCCGCCTTTATGCTGAGCCTCTTCACGGCTGACCTACGTCTCTATGTCCTATTGATACAGTTCTCCTTTCTGTTTAAAAATATAGCCATTTACTATTTTATCTGATACATATGTTAAAGAAAAAAGTCACAATAAATATTCGCTAGCTCCTGAATTACACTGAATTACTGAATATAATGCTTATGTAACACAACAATCCACAAGGAACACATCTGAATAATAACTGTTGTCTCAGTGCACCCCACTTGCATCTCTGCTTCATTCATATGAGTTCTAGATGCTGACAATTAACTGCATATAGAAAATGAAAATTTACTTAAAATATAAATTGCAAATCAAAAATGTATTTTGCACCTTTTCTCAGTTAAATTAGAATGTAGCTATTTTTTTAAATCTTCCCCCATTAACTGATAAAGCAATATTTTTGCTTTAATGTAAGTTTCTTTTAATAATATAGAACTGAAATATTTGTTTTGGTTCTAATATATGGTGAAATCAATTATCTAACGCCTTGTTTTTCTGTAGAATTAGACTACATTATGCAACAAAGCATTATCATAACAAGTGGCATTAGACTTAAAACTTCTTCTTTTATATATCACAAAATCATAGTCATAGATTTCCAGGAGGGAAGGATCCTCAAGAATTATCTGGTCCAACCATTCTTGGCAAAAGCACAGTCTAACTAAAATGATCCAGCATTCTGTCCAGCTGAATCTTAAAAGTGTCCAATACCAGGGAATCCACCACCTCCCTGGGAAGTTTTTGACAATGGCTCATGTTTTTCTTTGTGTATCCATTTGGAATCTACCCAGAAGTGACTTGTACCCTATACCCCTAATTTTCCCATGAGACTCCTTGTAAAAAAAGGGAGTCTCCATCTTCTTTGTAGCCACCCTTTAAGTACTGGGAGCATGGTGACAAGGTCTCCCCTTCCCTAGGCTCAACAAGTCCAGTTCTCTCAGTCTTTCCTCACATGGCAACTTCCCAGTCATTGATCATCTTTGTGGCCTTTTTGTGGACCCTCTCCAGCCTGTCCACATCTTTTTGTATAGTGGGAAAAAAACTGAACACAGTATTCCAGATGTGGCCTGACAAGTCCTGAGCAGAGTAGGACAATGACTTATCAATCTCTGCTGCTGATGCTGCTGCTGATGAGCCCAGCACCCTGCTGGCTTTGCAGGAGTAGCACACTGCTCACTCACATTGAGCTTGCTGCCCACGCAAGGTCCCTTTTCACATCTGCTCCCCAGATGGATAGATCCCAGCCTATGATGCAGTCCTGGATGAAATATATGTATTTAGATTTAAATATGCACACTATATATATCCATACATAAATGATATATTATGTGTAAATCTTGGTCTTTGTTTTGTGATCTTTACATTTATACATTTACAATTATAAAAATAAAGCCACTGTAGCAATCTTTTAAGGACAATTTTGTGTCATATTTGTCTCAAATCAATGTCTACACAGATTTTCAGAATGCTAGTTGGATTTCTTCTAGAAAAATAGGAAGATGTAAAATAGTACTTGTTAGTACCTTATCTTCTGTTTACTCTATTCCTATTAATACCAACATCCTTACAGCTTAAAAGAAGCCTGTGATTAATACCAGGTGTAATTTATCCTTTAAACCAGTATATTCTTTAATAATGCACTTATCAAAGTTCATAAACATGTAATCACCCCCTGTTTTGCTTTTCTTTCTCCACTAATGGCCTAAGCCAATTTATTCCTTTGCCTAATCATTTCAATATATTTTATATGTGTTTCTATTTTTTGGATTTTGCAACCAGTAAGTAGTTGAAGTAACTTGGTGTACATTTAGCATACTGAAAGGACCTTCAGGCAGCACAATAAAATAGTTGAACCTACTATTAATTTTTACTCAATTTTGCTGTAGCAGCTAAAAAAATACTAGAGGAAATATGGAGTGAGTATTACGTAATTGTGATAGTTTGTGGTGGTGATATAGATGCACAGCTATTTTTAAGGAAGAGCTCCAAAATTTGCATGATGGCTAAAGAAACACAGTTATCCAAAATGTAGTGAAATGTTTTAACTATGGGGGAAAAGAAGTGCATGCCCTGAAGCAGAACTTCCAAGATGCTCTCTTGCATCTGCATGCTTTCAGCTAAAAGACCAAGACTATAATTTTCCAATATTTGCCAAAGGAATTGTCTTGAAATGTGTAACTGCAGAGGAGTACACCTGTGAATGCTCTTTGTAAAACAAAGGGTATGACATGGAATATGAGAAGTCAATAGAAACCTGTCATTCAAATTCTGCTATGCTAACTTCTGCATGCTGCAAAGCTAACAAATGCTTTTTTCTTCATAATGCCATTTGTGACGGTAACTGATTGGCAAATACAAGCAATGAGAAATAAAATATCTGCATTATTGGTGCTATTCCTTTAAATAGTTTTCTGCTAAGATTAGTACAAAACAAGCAGTCATGTTAGATAATGCTAATAAAAGCATTCGACTTAAAAAAAAATTTCTCCTTTATACTGGTGATACCAGTACTAAAGGTCAGTTAAGTACAGTAAATGAAGCCCACACACTGTGCATTTAAATCTTTGGTAGCTGTACTACCTTCCAAAGTTTTCAGAACTTTTTGAGCTGAGTAAACAATCAATCAGAACATTGTTCATGTCAAAAATATCCAGTGATGATACTCACTAAATACAGAATAAATTGGTGATGCTCCCACATTTGTTTTAGCACTATAGTATAAATCAGCAGCCTATAAAAGGGTAATCAGACAACAGAACTGACAGCAGTGTTTTACAGTACTCAATAAATCTCATGCCTGAACAGAAAATGACAGAGCAGCACTGAAAGCACTGTTTGCTTTCACGCTCTGCAGTCCAGATCCAGCAAATGACTGAGGAACTTACAGCAAGACACCAATGAAATTAATGCTTCAAAATATGAAGTTGTGAAAAGCTTCAAGATCAAAAAGCTTCCATAAAGCCTCTTTATGACGTCAGTGGTATTTGGAAAGATAAGACACACCAGTTTCTGACCTTTAAAGGTCCCTAACTGCTTAATGCAGAAGAATTTCAATTTCGGCAATGTCAAACAATTTATGGCTGAATTCATCTCAGTAAGAATTCTTTCAAAACTTGGTGACTGTTGCCTTCAAGAAAGGGACTCTTGGCAAAACTTGGACTCCCCCAGCAGAAAAAATAAAAAAATATACTGAAACGTGGAATACTTCTGTGCTCAGGGCCTTCACCAAAACTGACCTTGGACTGTGTAAAGTTTAAGTACAACTGATGTTACTGATACACAAGCTACAGTCGTAAAAATCTGAAATTTGGATCAGTGTATTTCTCTGGGAGATCTTGGAGCACTACTGTCCCCTTGGCTGAGGATGAACCAATATATGTTTTAAAATATCCGAACATATACTCAGGAGAGAGGAAGAAAGGTAAAGAGACAGATCAACAGAAAGAAATTGGAAAAGAGAAAAGGGATCTTACCTCACTTTCAAATTGCCTTGCTGTGGTTGTCCATCATAAATTGACAAAATATCAAAATCTTCCTCGAGGGCAAAAGTATGAAATGACAATTGTATCCTGTTACGCTCTCCTGTGATAATGATCCATGTGCAGTTGGCATAATTTGGATAACCATGAGGAAATCCAGGGCTTTCTATAGTACCATTTGGTCCCTGTACTAAGCCTCCACAGTTCTGACCTGAAAAAGAAGAAAGGAAAATTTGTAGTTTGTTTTCTTTTCCTTCACCCAGTATATATTCTTACATAAGTACCTATATGTGAGCTTAATTTAAAATATTTTTCTACATTACAAACAGCATATAAAATTGCATTTTTACCATTCTTCCCTTTGGATTAAAAAACCCTCATAGCTGGATTTTCTGAGACACTCAACATCTTTTTATGCAGTGAATCATTATTTAAGGTTATGTAGTATTAACAATGTATGACTTATTCATTCAAATGTGAAATTTCAGCATTAGCCTTAATACCATAAATTCAACAGACTGACAGTTCTAATGGCAAGAGAGTGTTCAAGACTTTTTGGCAAATGCCATTTAAAATGTTTCTATATAAGAACGAAAATATCAGAGTTTCTGATGTTCTGAAACCTACTTTAACATGAGCAAAATGTAGACAATTTTAATATGCTTGGTCTTGCAACTAATCAATATTTTTACACTTTGAAAACACAGCAAAATTTCTGTGGTATAATATTTGTAGTTCCATGTGTTTTGTGATAAGAAAAGGGAGGGTTTTTGGTCTTTTTGATTTCTTGGTTTTTGGTCTTAGTTTTTGATCTTGTGTTTTTGGGTTTTTTGGGTCTTGGTTTTTGGTCTTGGATTTTGATCTTGTTGTGGTTTTGATTTTTTTTTTTTGGTTGTTTGTTTTGTTTGTTTGTTTGGTGTTTTGTTTTAGTTTTGTTCTTTTGGGGTTTTTTTTGGGTTTTTTTTGCTGTTTTGATTTGGATCTTCTTGTTTTGGTTGGGTTGAGTTGAGGGTTTTGGTTTTTTTTGATTCTCAAAAATATCTCTAAGGGTTTACTCAGCAGGCTTTTGTATCTGGTTTATCTTTTGTATCTGTATATCCTACAGACTTTGTGAGGGCATGATAGCTCATTAACGGGAAGTCCTCAGCAAGAAACCTTGACTTACAGTGCACACTGTTGCTAGTTTCCTACTTGAATTTGTTAATTCCCCACACAACAGTTGTACTGACTCTGAGCTAGAGAAAAGTGTATTAGTGAAATATTTGAACAGAGAAAAATATAAGGACATTCCGTGAACTGTAATGCTTGGATTATTATATGCACTTTAAGCACTTCAGAACAAGTAAAATCCCATATTTTATTGTTATACCTAAACCAGAAGAGTATTTCTGACTGCAATTTTGTTTTTAACTTCCCAGCAAGGGGGTCTCACACTGAATCTTTCGGAGAAGTGCTGTCAATTTTTTGTAGGAGGTTTCTAAATCTTAATGAGATGGATTTAATAAAAGGGACTTGGTCCTAAAACTAAAGAACTTACAAGTAATCATTTTACACTAAATTCCAAATATAATAACTCTAATGAAGAGATAAAAAGGCTGTGGTGATTCAGGAAACTTAAAATAAAAATCTTCTCTGGTACACCTATCATCTGATTCACTTTAATAAGACATCTTTATTATCCAACATTTGCAAAGAAGGAACCTATTACACCATGAACTTAGCATGTATGTTTCAGTTATGTACTGTTCACTAAAAATTATCAGCATGCTTGCAGACACTTGCAGATGCATTGTATCCTTCTACAACCTACAACCCTTCTTCCTACAACCACAGGGGAAATGTCATACAAATGCCACAAACAATTTAAAATAATTTAATTACTACAGAACTGATGTTCTGAAAACAGAAAAGGAAAATTATAGTGACAGCCCACCACCCTGTAACTCTAACCAGCTACTTCATGTCTCCAACATTGGTTTCGATAAGTCAAGTACCCCTTGCACGCTGCGCTGCACAGCAGCCTTCCTACCACTTGGTTGTGAAAGATTTGCACTGGAAAAGGAAAGCATCTTAGCAATTAATCTAAAAATCTGTCAAAGACAGAACCCCATTTTAGGAGCAGAAATTTGTAATTCGAGTGTATAAAGAGTATAGTACATCATATGTAACTGCATATGTAAATGCGGTATCTTAATTTCATTTCTGACATCCATGAAGACAAACAAATTATGTCCCAAATCTCTTTGGGAACCCTAGGGCTGGCTTAAAGTAAAACTTTATTAACGTTTATTTTTAAGCTTTAATAACTTTGTATTATTATATTTTTATCAAGTTTATAATAAAATTTTTATTACTTTTATTCTTAAACTCCATATTGCTGGGGTAGTAAGTGAACCCTCACAGCCCCCACATGGCCATGACTTAGCATTTTCTTACACAGACACTTGTTGCCTACTTGCAGAAGTTGTTGTAACTGCCAGTGATTGCTCCCAGTTCTATTCCAAAAGGTGTTTTGAACTCCTATCTGTAGATACAGGTTATTGTGTATTATTATTTTAGAAAATAAACAGACTCTAATGAGGAATAAGGCAGAAAATGTTCTACCCTGTTTAACCTAAGCATTTCTTATGACCCAGAGACCTTTTTTTCTCCACTTTGCTTTTACTCTCCTGTATATATATTTGTCCAGTTCTGAGTCTATTCATACACAGGTTCTGAAACTATTCATACACATATTGCCTATTCACTTTGTACCCAAAAAACGTGAGGCAAAGGAGAATCATAAAGAAAAACGATTACTGTGAAATGCTATTTAGGTTTGTTCTTAATTTTATATGCATGTATAAATATATACATACTCACTTAATGTTCACTAAAAAAAACAGTAAAAATCCTAGAAGAAATTTAATACACAGTTAACACTCAGAAAATTCATTGCTGCACACACACAATTTCAAGGAAGAATTTGCTTCTGAAGCAAGCAATACTGAAAGAGGTTTTAAGAGTGATACTGACCCAGAAAACACATCTTCTAAGTCTGTCCCTTCCTAGTTAAGACACAAGCATGTTAACAGAGCAGAATGTAGGAAAAAAATGCCAGCTGCTATCTGTATAATACCTATTTTTTCAATATATGCAAGTCTAAAACCTTCAGAACTGTCAAATGTTACACTTCTTCAAAGGAGTAAAATTCAGTATCAAGCCACTTAAGAGATTCATTTGGAGGATATACTTGGAGAACAGGAACAAAGAGACTTAGGCTGACAGGTAGCAGCAAATTAGATAAGAGTTGAGCATACAATATGTCACAAGAAATAATGCAGTTTCTGATTGTAAAGACACCACAGACCAGTAAGAGTACACTGATGAGATTAGCTAAGAATGTTTTGTTTTTTATGTGAATTTTAAGAGAAGAAAGAATCATCAAAGTAAAGAAAATAAACACATCAACAGGAAAATGTTTAAAAAATATCAGCAGAGATTAAGTAGTTCTACTAGGCTGAATGTAGACTGAATTTCACTGAATACACCCCAAAAAGGTCTACTCCTGCATTTCACTTTAGCTTTGGCCTTTGTGTCAAAAAACAAAATAAATACTGCCATTTTTCATGAGATGTGCAGTCACTGATTGAGAACAATAGGAGTACATTGAATTATTTTAATATTAAAAGTGTATTAGATGGTGATTATTTGTATGATACCACATAACTCTTTATATGAGTATAAACTATGCAGCTATTATTCTTTTTCTGTCATACATTGTCTGTAAGGAGATATTTCTGGACAGCTATTTTTACCTTATGATATAAAAAGTGTATTATAAGAAAACTGATGCTCTTGGGTAGTTGAAAAATATTTAAGGGATTATAATTAAAGTGAATAAACAGCATTACTCTTTTTTTCAAAGTTATTTTGCATAGTCTGTACCAGTCCTATTGCACCTGCTCAGGCTCAACATTTCTCAGTTGTGATCCCTAAGTGAGAGCCAATGAAGAAAACAAAATACTGCAATTTTGCCCTAAATACTGGTGTCAAATGGGTGGTAGAATCACTAGGAATCAGTATAATTTTAATACTGCATTGCTGTAAAATTTTGTACGAAATTCACAAAATAAAAAACTTGGAAAATACTTCCTAAAAAATCTGAATTTTATTTTCCTGGGCCTTTAGGCACATTTATCACATGCTCTCCCTACACAATCTTCCCACCCTACTTACCATATTCATTGACTTCTTTTTGTTTGTTTCTTTCAAGTTTTAAATGCTTCTACAAAAAACATGAAAAAAGGAGCACTTCTTGTCATTCATAAGGCAGTCTAGGGAAGACTAATACATATGTATACATATACATATTTATATACTAATAGGAATTTTTGCAGGCTACATGTATTTTGAACAAGAAAACTATAAAATGCATCAAAATTAACTCTAGTAAACTCAGTGCTGCTAAATATATTTTGATCAATCCCAATAATGAAAATGAAGTCATGTTTGTTCTTATGACTCTAAGCAGCATCTTCCATTCTGCAGCTACAGAGGCTGAGAAGATATATCTATCAAGATTGGATCTTCCTCATTCCTTTAAATAGTTTCTTATTAGAATTTGTTGTTGTTGTACTAGTAAATTTAATAAGAACAGCAGCACTCAGCCAGATCGAAGGCTCATTCTGCTCAGCACCTTTTCTCCAACAGCAAGTCAAAGGAGGGAGGACTTTGACAAAAAAAGATTCCTCACATTCATGAGCAGCATCTCAGGAATTTCTTAAAAGGAAGATATTCCAGTACCCTTGTCTTTCTGTTTAATTGTTCTTGATATTATATTTTTTTCCATGAACTCATCTGTGAGTCTATACTAACTTCTAGAGTCTTTCAGGTATTGTAGAGGGAATCCTAAAACACAAAATAACCCTTTTTGTGTTTGTTCAGCATCTGTTAGGTCCATTTGACACCCCAGTAAGTTTATGCAAGAAAAGAGAACATACAGATGATCTTTATCTATGCTTTTTATGCCACTTAGCATCTCACTGACCTTTGTCATGTTCCAGCTTCTTTTATTTCCAAGTTCAAAAGTTCCAGTTCATGTTGCTGTTCTCTGCACCTAAGAGATTTTATCACCTTTCTATGACCATTTTGATGCTGTGTTATACTCTGCATGAGACAGGGATACCAAAGCTTCTTGTAATATACAAAATGTGTTTACATCATTTACACAGTGATAATTCTAATCCCTTTCCTTCTTCTCCCACTAATTTCATATTTTCTTTTCTAAGGTAAGTAGTAGCTTGACATTTTATATGACTATGGATTATAACTAAAATTTATTTTCTCTGGAATTACAGTGAGGCTATAGCCTGTCATTTTACAAAGAAAAATGTGATTTATTAGATTTTCTACAGTTTATTATATGTACATCACATCACATTGCATTTGTCTACGCTGAGTTTTATCAATTACTCCAACACCCCCTTACTTGGTCACATAAGGCTATTTTTTGTAATTCTTCACAATTGCTCCTCATTTTCATTAACTCATCTCCTCCTATCATCACAATCACTTCATTGCTTACTCTCTTTTGTAGATCACATATGAGTGCACTGAACACACATGCCAGCACAGATTTCTTTGGGATGCCATGGTGATTCTTTACTTTGTAAAAAAAAATCCTTTTTCTCATAAGGCACAACTTTTATCCAACCTTTCAGCAATGTACAACTTTCTTATGCCCTACCTGTTTTATTTCCTTTATAGCTGTTACTGGGGAGCCTTGTTCAATGTCTTCTGGAATTCTGATGACCTTTATCCACATTCAGGCTGACTCATTCAGAGAACTCCAATAGGTTTGAAAAGCATATAATTTTAAACTTTTTCTTCCATATGTCATATTTAATCATGTGTCAATCGATATTTTTTCCTTAATAGAGTTTCCTAACAAAAATTTCAGGTGTTCCAGCCTTTATACCTTAACTCTCCTTGGTCCCTTTTAAATATGAACATTTAAGGTGAATTGAAGCTGGAGATTACTTTTGCTGTGCAGCAATTTTTTTCCTAGATTGTCTTTTAAACTCTGGATAATACATGGTTCTTGTGACATTACTGTCTATTTCGTGTGATTGTTCCATAATCTGTTCTACCAAATTTTTGACTTTAAACAGAGGCATTGAGGAATTTTCCACAGAGAAAAGTACAGGCATGGAAATGACAAAGCATATATATTTTTTGCTGTCTTCCTAATCTTGTTTTTATGTTGTTAGTATCTATTGGCCCAGCAAGAATCTCTTGCAGGGCACTTGCAGGTACACCTGTGTTAAAAAGAGGAGTTTTTTTAGTTTTACAGTGCTGGCATGCAACACTCTTGGACAATAACATTTTATTTCCAGAAAAACCTTCAGAGAGGTCCCAGCACCCCCTAAATCTTACTGGGATCTCACTGATACACCTGCTTTCACGCATCTTACCTTGAGATTATCTCCCTCTGGCACAAAACAGCACTGACCAATTGCTTTGGATATATAACAGGATGAATCCCATCATCTCTCTCCTATTCTTATTTGTGAGGCCTTAATTATAGGAGTTGATCGTTAGAGCCTTCAAAGATTTTGAATGCTCTCTCCTGCACAGCAAATTCTGACATCCATCTCTCATGGCCCCAGAGCACCTTATGCCTGCAATTTTGACTCCTTTAACTCAGACAAGTGCACAATTGCAGAACTTTGTTACTGCAGTATTAGCCACAACTTAAATGACTGATCAGCAAAGTGCATGACAGCAACAGTTTCTTAAATATGATCTTTTAAAAAAGGATAAAAAAGAAACATTCCTGATAGTGCAAAGAAGTGTTATGTACACACAGAACAAAAAAGATTTCCTGTTGAACTACAACAGAAAACTATATATTTAAATTGTTGCTGCTATCAGTTGAGATGGTGGAGCAGTAGAGAGCTGTAAGACATGAACAGGTGGTTTGTACATCTTGTTTCAACCATCTTTTTTTCCTTTCTCTTGTATTTTTATATTCTCTCTTCGTATTTTCTCTTCTCTTGAACTCTATGTAATCTGCCAGCACTTCCTACCCTCACTTAGACCTGCAGGGCCTGCAGCCCCTGCCATCAGTTGGCTGTGCTCTGCACTGGGCCTTCATCACTTTTTCCTCATTAGTATAACCTCAAGGCGTCTTTTGACTGTCTTAATACTCAGTAAAACTGCTGTTTCCTAAATAACTTCAATCGGGAACGGAAATGTCAAATGGCCAGAGAGGAAAAGGCACTATTCTCTGAGGACTGTTTTAAATAGCTTGTAGCTTTTTCAAGTGTCCTTTAAAAATCCATAAAAAACATCATAACACCATTACGAAGCACTTTCCAGGGAATTGATCAAATCAGAAAGCATTGAGAGGCTTTTAATTTAGGTATGATTGAAGATTTATTCACAAGCAAGCCACCATCTTTACTGGCATAGCTAGAGCATGACCCAGCACAGAGATCTCACAAAGAGGACACGTGCCCACACCAGAGTCCTCTCGCTGTGCCCACCACTGCTTTCCAGCCTCAGGGAGAACTGGCACCACAAGGCTTCAGTGCTTCAGATATTTAAACATACTCAAGACAGTCCTAGCACTATGTGAAATGAGAACAGTGTCAATTTACTCAGTATATTTTTGCAAGACTCAGGCAAAAATAGTTCAAGAGAACTAGTGATATTTTTTTTCAAAATTATTTGATCTGAAATAATTAATGTCTGGGGGCCAGTGACTGGGGAAACCTCAGTGAGCGACAGCCTGTGCCAGCCCCAGATGGGACCATGCCTGGCTGCAGTGCAGCACCAGGTGCCAGGGCAGGTGTGCAAGTGTGTGGGTGCTGGTGAACGTCTGGACAGATGTGGTGATGGGCAGGGGACAATGAGAGGAACCCAGGAAGGCTTCTTCAAGGACAAGACCCTGGGCTGGGTGACTACTGCAGCCCAGGGAAATTGTAGTCAGCTCCGTGGGTGGGTGGGTGAGTGGAACACAACTGCCCCAGGCCAGAGATGGGAAATCAAGTGAGGCCCCTGGTGCTGCCTGAGCTCATGTGAGCGTGTCTGACTCTGCTCATCCATGCAGCCAGCCGTGTACATGTGTACATGGTGTATTCTTGTGTTCTGTGTGCCTGCTGGGAAAAGCTGCTCAGCCTTGTCACTGCCTGCATCTGGGAAAGGGATGGGGCAGCCTCACCTCTGTTGGCTGCCAGATTCAAAACAGTATCAGTTGCTTCTGATTCATTCAATATTCTGTAGCTTGGCACTAAAGGTAAAAAAATAGAGGGAAAATGACAGCTAAATTAAAAAACTTAGATGGATTTCCTTTAAATACAGATCTATTCAAACTTCGCAATTTTTGGCTATGACCAGTCTAGGACCTTCATGGCGTCCCTCTCACATGAGATGCTTGAATTCATGTAATAACCTTAAATTCTGATGCAGACATTCACAAGGTGACTGGAACTTCATCAATCTATAAAACATTTTAAATTCATACCTTCTAGCCACAGGATATCTGTTTATTGATTGTGCTAATGAAACATAAAAACTGGTGGTTTTAAAGTCTCAGATTAGTACTATGAGAGTCAGGCACTAGCTTTTTGGACCATTTCCTATGTATACTTAAGTTTTTATCCAGAACTTAAGAACTTTAACCAGAACTTATTATCTGAAATAAGATTTTCCTAGAGTTTAGAGATTAATATTATCAGGAAGTTGAGAAACAATTCTGCTACAATGCTAGCTTTGCTGTGTACCAGATAAAAACATCTTAATTGCTGGTATGTGAAAGTTTTCATTTTAATGAAGTTCTAAAAGCTGAAATGTATATTATACATAAACTGGATTATGCTGCCATTACAAATTGAGAAAAAGGTACTTCATGTTCTCTTTTTAATACTGGATTGCCCAAAAATACCAATAAATCAGTATTCACAAAGGTTAATGGGGAAATAAAATATGGGATAATATTCTCTCTGTAAGAAATAATTTAAAAAAAAAAAAGGCTTTTAATACTTTAAAAAAAATCCAGTGTATAACACTATCAACTCAGTGCCCCTGGTTAGTAGAGGCAAAAGAATAATCAGACCATAATAACACTTTCAAGGCTACAGCTTGACAGTGCTTCCTTCTGACACAGTAATAAGTTCTTAATTAAAAGCAGCTAGATTATATGAAGTTGGTTTATCCCTTTTCCTTTGAAAATATATATTTTATCCCATTAAAACAAAGATCTTTGCATACTCTTCTTTCTTCCTTTGAATTTACGGATTCATCAAAATAAAGGAAAGAAAATGCATCAAAAAGAGAGGAAAGCAATGCAAATCCTATACCAGATTTGAAATATGCAGAAGGTAGTGTTGAAAAAGTTATTTTACGGAGAGTAAGACCTTATATTTTAAAATTCTGAGCTAAATGTAGATTTAGTACCCTTGAAAAAAAGACTACTCTTCACAAATGCAAACTCATTCTGCAAGAGGAGATCACTGAGAACAGGTTGGATTTTTTTTATACACTTTTCTAAGATAAAGTAAAATAAATTGTGGCTTTAGGTAAACATCACTGTTACAGTTGCTTAGCAACAGCTGGTAGAATTAGAGAGCATTGTAGAGCTCAGGTAGATAAAAGGAAAGTGCTTATTTCATTGTTTGTGAAATACTCAAACAATAAAGGAAACTCTTCTGAGCTTCACCGGAGCTGGAGCAACACAACTGTAGGCAAACTACTCTGAGGATTCCTTCTCTCCTGACAGACTCCTGGAACATACAGGATAATTGTGTGTACCAAATCTGATCATTTCATCATTGTCACCTTGACTTTCATTTTTTATTGACACCTTTTATTGATGTCACTTTCCCAGATCCACTTCACTGACAGCCTTGCTCATATGTTGGGATCTTACAGCAGCTTTTCTTTTTATAATCTTTGTCATAGGATGCCTACACCATGAGGCTGAAAAGTGTACCATAGTTCAAGCAGTTTGGTTTTAAACTACTACAAAAGAACTTATTGTCAAAAAGTCCAGCTCTGAAGACCAGGAAAAATCCATTTGTCTCATTGCAACTGCTCCATGAACATCATCTACATTAATTACTTTCTCTTCCCTGAAAGTTATTACTTTGTGCATCACTTCTGTTATCCAGCAGGCTTTCCAGCATTTTTTCCATTGTCCGCACGTAACCAGTCCAGAAAAGGTTTTATATTTGTTCATCCCTGTTACTTGAATTCATCCTTTCTTTGCATTTTAAACAGTGGAATCAGCTGATATCAACTGAGAAGGACAAATACTATCTTCCAAATTAAATGGCTAAATCATAATGAAGAAAAAAAATGAGTGACAATAAATTTTTCAATAGTCATTAGAGACGTTTCGTTTTCAAAGATGGAAGACATTTTTAGAATTTAATTTAGAAAGATCAGATGACATTACATTAGGGTTTAATGTTAAAACCATCACTTTGTTAATAAAAGCACATTTTGCAGGAAGAATTTTATCCATAACATTAAAAATTATATTTTATGGATCTATTGCAAGAAATCAGGAAACATTCTTCTGCATAGGTGCGTTATTTCTATGCACGTAATTGTGCTTCTCATTTAGATGTGAATTTTATATAAAGCAGAATATTTGCACTATGCAATGCATATACAAGAAAGAAGAATAAAAAATTAGCATTGTAGCAGAACACAGCATTGCAGCATTAGCAAAGTTAAATATAATCAAAACATAGTTAAAGGAACAACACATGCAGGCATAAAACAGAAATTTACACACAAAAAACGTATGTGAAAAAAATCTATGACTTTCATTAATATCACCAAAGTTGGAATGATGCAACAGCCACACAGTCCCTCAAAATTGTAAAATCAAAGTACAGCTGTGTGAGACATTCATAAATGGAACTGAAATGATGTTTTCTAAAAATCTTAATCAAAGGAAATTTAGTACCTTATGTTTTGTATCATGCTGATATGTTTACACAGTGTTAAAGTGATCTCTTAATTTAATGGGGCAATGGGATGGCATGAAGGGTGATGCAGGTGCTGTGCCTGTCTTATGATGTCAGTAGTTAAGATCTATGCACAGCTATATTCAGACTGGAGTAGTTAACCACCATCCTGCAGCATCAATAACACTCACAACTGAATGAGTAACCATAGGTTTGATTCAGCATTGCTACAAATCCTTTGGTCTTATCTACATGAATTCAAAATGGTGCCAAAATGCTGCTAGTCTGATTTGGTGCCCCCAGCTCATAATGGACTAAAATGAGTAAGGAACGAGATATTTTTCTGTTTCATTGCAAGATCTAGTTTTTACTTCTCCCATATGAAATAGAATGTTTCAGTGTTAGGTTTTCCACTGTGTAAATCTCAAGCAATTATTTATATTTGTAAATAATAGCAATTAATGTTGTGAACTGTAAGAAAAATGCAATCAACATTAGCTTTATGGTACAGCTGATTAGAATAATATTTTAAAAATAGTGTATGTATAGTATGTCTATTAAACACCTTCAGCCTGTGCAAATTATTCAGATATGCTACAGAAACAAAAGCAGAATTAAAATAAATTAAGAGACTTAGATGATAGTACAAACTGAAACTATAAAGATGCACGAAGATGTTTATGATATTACACAAATTACTTCACCTAACAGTGCAACACTCCAACTATATATCATACAAAAGTTTATCATGGAATTATGGTGGATGCTGCTTTTAAATACAAAATTGAAAAAATCACCCAAATATTCAATTATTTTGAGAGGTAAATTATATGAAATTGAAGAAACTGAACTTATTTCAGGCTTTTCATGCAGCTTTGCCCCCACATACCGTGTCTACATCTCAACACAGAAGCACTATTTCAGGGACCAGTCCTGCACTCGATTTCTCAAAGGGATTTTTAATCCTTGATTAAGGCATAATTGAAATACTCAGAAGAAATCTACTCTTTGCAAGAATATTACAAGCAAAACCTTATTATGTTCATTTTATGTGAAATAATGTAAAAAAAAAAAGCTGTCTGCATCACTGACTCATCCTCAGGAACCCGTGTGACTGACAGGAAATGCGGAGCCAGAAGCAGCACAGCAAGAAGATGATATTCATGTTGGCACTGCTAAAGCTGGTTGTGCCAGGGTGGGTGAAATGTAGGCTGATCTGCCATGTCAGGTGGTGCAGAATTGCTCTCAGACCTATGAGTTATTCTAATGTCCATAGGCACTGCTTCCACAAAATGATATGGAGATTCTCTAGAATATTTTTAATTTACCACTCACAGGAGATACTTTTATGGTTCCACACATATTCTAATGCAAACAATTTTCTAGACAACGTACATTGTGTGTTCTTTTTCTAGGCTTAAAATTATTGGCTTTGATGTTTGTGGTAATCAAGTGACCTGACTTCAAATAAAATAGGTCAGGTACGGAGGTGATGAGGAATGGAAGGCATTGGTCCAGAGATCCTAGCCTTTCTGAACAGTAGCACAGTTTATCTGACTATGGAAGTGTCCAGGGGGTTATCATACACCCACTGAAGACAATGCCAAGGAATCCACGGACCCCAGTGACAGAAGAATCTACTTTGTAAACACAGACTCTAATAATTTCCATATCTGTCTTGTTTCCAGGAGAATAAAATCCAAATGGGAAGCTATTGGAATGGCTCAACAGAAGTGCAAATGCCTTTGGGAGACTGCACATGGCCCTCGACAAGAGCAGGATAAGAATCTATAGTATTGACTTTCACTTCTGTTACATCAGACTGCATTATGTCATGCTGTCTCACATCTCACCTGACAGGCACATTTCTATTACAAAACATAAAAAGACAGAGAAAACAGCAGTGATTTGAAAACATGCTTATGTTAACTGAGGTGAATAGTCAATTAGCAGACAACATAAAACAAGCTTTAATTAGTTAGAAGAATCTTGTCCCTAAGAATAAAAAGCCTTATCAACTCCATAATTTTAGACAAGTAACTATACATTATTAATTTAATGAGCACTATAATAGTTATTAAACTACAGCTGTGTGATTTACTCTTGAAAGTCTGAAAGTGCCCACTTCTGTCATGCCCTTAGCCCACCTGACTCCCTGTTCACCTTCTATCTACAACTTTCCTTATTCAGGGAGGAATGTGATCATATGTATGTGAAAAACACTGAACATATGGCTCTTGTGGTAGAAATTCTAAAATTAAATTGTTCACAATGGCTTGCAGGACAGATAGCAAAATGTTGTGTGATGCTTCAGCTATATTATTGACTATTTAAATTGATTATTTGCTTTAGCTGCAACCATAACATCTTTCTGTCACGGCAACCTATACCTGAAGCTGTGTAAGTCAAGGTATGATAGTGAGCTGCAGTCATCCAGTCCATACAAACAATTTTCTTACAATTTCACAGAAAAAAAATCTGAAGTATTAGTGTATTTTGAAAACAAATTTAAGATTCACAGCATTGTATAGTTTATTAAAATATCTGGTCATGAAATACCACACCTATTATATATAAAATTATTAAACTTGTGCTTAAGTGCTTGTGATCGTTGTTATGAAACATAACAAGTATTTGCCCATGTTAACATTTATAAAGTGTTTATTCTGTAGCCTATGAAAACAACTAGAGCCAGGAAACAGAACATCAAAGGTCCCACACAAAAGTATTACCACATAGAATTACAGTACTTGAAGAACATGAGACACACCGCCCCCCCCACACTTCCCTCAATTTGGACTATTCATAAAATAAAAAAAAAAAAAAATCAACAAACAGATTTACTATCAAATATCTTTGACTTATCTCAGTTATTTATCTTCTGCCCTCTTTAAGCCAACTTTGTGTCACACTGCAGATTTTCAGTATATACAAGCTGGCATGTCTTCACCAGCTACATCACATCAGATCAGCTGTAACACTAGTTGAGTTTGCAACTCACACAATGATTCTATCTCCTTCATTCCTTCCTTCCTGCCTTCCTTCCACTTGAAAAATGCTTCTTTGGCAATGACATTTTATTATTTACTCTCTAATTTGATCTTCTTAATGATACTCAACCAATTACTTTGCTATTTCTATGCTTCTGAGACAAACCCCTGTATACATGACTAGTAATCAAAGCAAGGGCAGGGAAAAGGTCTGTTTACTGCATTTGTTAAGTGGTTTTCCAGATTATTTGGCTGTTTAGTTGCATGACGGATTGAATAGATACTGAATTAAGCTGCAATTTCACTTGCTTTTGCTCTTTGTGAAGAGCTGCAGGAAGACTGTAAAACTGAGAAATTCCATTTTGGCACAGGTACAGTAATGCTGTGTCCAAGGCCATCTGAATTTTGCACACATAGCAATGGATTGCAAGCTACCTATTAGAACTCAGGACAACAAACATGAAGTAGCTGGGCTGTTGGAGTAATTTGTTCATAAAACTATGAGAGTGAAAAGTCAACAGAGTGCTTAAAATTATTAGAGGAAAACCCAGAACTGTCATTAAACCCTACTTAAGCTTACTGCCTAATCTGCAATATGCACAGAAGTTCAAACCCACTATCTTATCAGAAAAGGTGTAAACAAGAATTACAAGGATGATTAAAAGCAGGAAATAGGTTCTGCACAGGGAGCCTAAATAGACTGATTTTTTAATCTGTGAAAATGACTGCTGAAGGCAAAGGTGGGAGAGATCCATGGCATGACAGGGGTAAGAAAAAGTATTCTTCTGTCCTCCTTTTCACTTCGGTTTTCATTCCTCAAAACACTCCTTCTGCTGATAAGTTCAAACCAAAAGGAGATATATTTTCACCTAATGTATAAATAAACAGTGGAACTCATCTAAACAAGAAAGCAGTTAGACTGCAGGAAATTAGGGAAAAAGGGAAATTATAAAAAGAAAAAGAATGGAAGACACATTAGGATAATTTTAAAAGGAAATATAAACCTCTGCCTTAGGAAGTCTCTGAGACACATAAATCTAGAAGTATCTTTGAAAATATTCTTAGATTCTTAGTTTTTCTAGACATCTGCTATTAGTCAGTGATATATAAAATACACCAGACTCTGGATTTTGGTCAGCTCTACCAAGTGGGAGGTATCACTGAGGAAGGGTAGACCTCTAAGCATCAAAGGTTATCCATGTCAGATTCTGAGTAACATCCAATTAATAGGTTTTATGTTTTGACACTTTGGTTCTCTTCATTGAAAGGCTCTAACAAGCTGCACATTATTAAGCAGAATATTAGCCATTCTTAGCCTCTGCTTTTATTGCATTCATGGAAAATATTTACAGAGCTAACTACATTGGTTCCCTTTTCTTTGCAAAACCTTTGCCTGTTTTTTTCCAAATGAAAAGAAGCATTATTAATAGCCATGCTGATCAATGGTTATAGTAGCTGATCAATATTAATAGCAATAGTATCTATTAAAAAATTTCTTAAACCACACATTTATAACAAAGAGGATTTTCCAATTTCTCATGAAGCATTCATAATATGTGAGCTTTGGGAGGCCTAATATTTGTGTAAAACATTTTTATTATTGTTTGTCTCAGTAGGAAGCGAGTGAAAGGAATACACATGGATTAGACTGCCACCATGAGACTATACTGAGCAATAATTTATGAGGAAGAAACAATAGTTTGTAAGAATACAGCTTGGTCCTTGACTTTCACAGTTCCTGTTCACTGAACATCATCTATTAGTTTGCAAGACTATGCCTAATTTGTGCTGAATCTTCCAAATATGCCATCTTGATGCATTTACAGACACTATAATTTGTAGAATGACCTTGGAAATTCCTTTTAGGATGTCGGCATTCACATGAGAATGATATAATTGCTTTGCTGGACTATCAGCAAGTTACAGAAGGCCACAAAAATGTTTTAAACACCACAGTATTTTTTCTGAAAGTCTTTCCCCACAAAGACAAAAGGTTTTATGAATAATAGAGAAAAACCACACATTTTTCTCATAAAAGAATTTAATTTTTGGTACTACAGGTCAGCTCTTCAATCAGCCACTAAAGAAAGTTGTGAAATAATTTGATAATAGGAAACTTCACAGTGGGAAAATGTCTGAAACCTTGAAATACTGGGTTTGCATGGTGGGAAGATATTCCTTGAATCAAAGTTCCATGAGACTGCTGTATTCACATATTGCCTTCTAGAAAATATTTACCTTTCAAAAACAGTAGTGACTGAAATGACTGACAAAGTACTTGAACAAAACTAGTTTTGATCCTTAGCAGACAGATTCTCCTTAAGCTGCACACAATATGTATGGTCAGAACAGTGAAACCCATGCATGCCCAAAGTAGAGACAGGAGCTTGCCTCTTACAAAGATGAAAATATTTGCACAGAACAGTAAACAAGAGAGATGGTTGCAATTAACAACTGGGTGAATAAGTAAAATAAGAAAGCAGGTGATGGTGATACATTCCTGTAGATTTAGCTTATATATAAGAGCTGATAATTTAATTTCTAACACAGCTGTTTTCATTTCAGACTGAAAATAAAGAAAACTTTACTAAGTGCAGGGTTTTGATTTTTTTTTTAGTTAGAGTATTTTTTAATGTTTCAAGTGAGAAGGTCCTGGTTTCCTCTCCAAGATAACAGTGCTATGTTCTTACTAACCTGACTGGTGAAATTTTCTGCTAGCATAAAATTGTTTTTTGGTCCTATTTAGCACTTAAACCAGTTGCAAATAAAAGCTTTTTTCAATGAAATTCTATTCATGCAAATATTTTGATTTGAGATCATACAGTATTCATCAAGGATAAATGCAGTGATGACATTTTTGTATTGCACTTACTGCTGGTGCTCATTATTTTGTTGAATTGCACCATTTCTTAGAAGAGTGGCATGACATGTTTTAAGGCTATTTTTTCCCAATTCCTAAACCAATATTAAAATGCATTATTTCTCTTGGGTATTCTAATATAAAAGCTATTTCTTTTTCTAGATCTACTTCAGAAAAAAATTTCAAAACTAGAGGAAAATAGTATCTTTTCTGTGTTAAAATGTGCTTGGGAGATGGAGTTTGTCTCTGCTCATACAGTATGTCTCTGCTATCTGTATGAAAATAGAGTTCAACTAGCATCAGTTATGACAGTATATTTTGAATGTGAATTCTAGTTTTAGAAGAGACAACATCTCCACTGAGTCTTTCCTCAGGAAGCATGCTAAGGCTCCATGTGGTTTCTGGGACTGAACAGTGAGTGTGTGTACCTCATACTCACACATATATAGTATGTATTCAAACGCAGCTGTACTATGGGTCAGTGACTTTGTGCTGCATGCTTCCAGTTTCTCTGGATTGATGTATGGCATCACAGAGAGGAAGAGGGGCTGTTTTTCCAAAAATCATCATAGTGTGCATGAGTGCTATACTCTCACACATACGCACACACTCTCTCTCTCTCACACACTCACACCCTCCACTCACAGAATAGGAAAAACTAAGAAACACTGAACTAGAATAAGTGGGACAAAAATCTAGATCCATAGGCAAAGGCTGTGACAAAGAAAGGCAAAAGATTTGGTTTAGTTTTTGGGGCTTTGTTTTAAAAAGTCAGAGAAAAATCATAAATATATGCCTTAATCCCATTAAAAAATAAAACAAAAAGAATATGTAAACATAGATGGTGCTTCTTTAGTTATGCATGCTGACAGTCTTTAGTAATATGATCACATATCCATACTTTTTAAATTCTCTCCTTCACATCTAGTCTCCTTCCATTCCTTAACCACTTCTCTTACTTTGCAAACATTCTCCAGTTCAATGTCATTACTGTTATCTCCTAAAAAAATGTGTTTCTTCTTCTTCACACAAACAAGCTACTTAAAAGAATAGCAGATAATCAAAAAATAAAATCTAGAACTTATAGTTAGGTCATTGCAATTTTGCTGCTGCACTTTTTCCTAATTCTAAAGTCTACTATAATTGAAAATTTATACAAGTAGACATATCACATTTATCCTCTAAAGAGGGGTTGAAATTTCCCCACAAAGAGAAATCCACCAGGAATGCAGCATTCATTAAATGTTATGGAAAAGAATGCAAAAAAATTCTGTTTTCCCTATAAAGTTTAGGCAACTGCCTCAAAAACCACATGAGGTCTAGCTGACCAAAGCTTCTCAATTATGCATACCTCATACTTTTCAAAATCCTATGCTAGAGGAAAACTATGGGGCAATGATCCCTGTGACAATTAAACACAAGTTTAAGTTCACAGAATGGTTTGGGCCAGAAAGGCTACCTAGTCTACCCCTCCTCCATCGTCAGGGACACCTTCTTTGTTGCTCAAAATCCCATCAAATCTTGAACACTTCTAGTGATGGGGCAGCCACAGTTGTCTGTTCTACTGCCTCATCCCTCTCATCATAAAAATTTCTTCCATTACTTCTGCTGTCTTTCAATTTAAAACCATTGGCCCTTTCCTGTCACTACAGGCTCTGGTGGAAAGTCTTTCTCCTTCTAATAAGCCCACTTCAAGGAGACTTACAGCCATAATAAGTTCTCTCCAGAGCCTTCTCCAGGCTGTCTTCATAGGAGAGGTGCTCCAGTCCTCTAATAATTTTCCTGGCCCTTCTCTGGACGTGCTCTAACAGGTCCATGTTGTGTGCTGAGGACCCTGGTGCTGGATGCAGCACTTAGGTGGGGTGTCGTAGGAGCAATATCACCTTCCTCAACCCCCTGCTCGCTGTTCTTTTGCTGCAGGCCAGGAAATGGTTGATTTTCTGGGCTGCAAGTGCACATTGCCAGCTTATGTCCAATTTTGCACCCACCAGTATCCTAAGTCCTTTTCTGTAGGGCTGCTCCTTCATCACACAGTTGGAAGACCTGGATTCAAGCCTTCCCTGGATTCCCAATTTCTGAATTTTAACTAATGACTATCCAAGACAAAGCAGAAGATCTGAGATCCAGAATATAATTTAGGCCTTTGCCCCACTAGCAGGATTTCAGTTGAAACAACCTGGAAACAAATCAGCAATTACAAAAATGCAAAAATGCAAAACAGCCTCAGCTGTTATTGTAAGATAAAGGGCCTGTGCTCCAAGGGAGAACAGTGTGGTACTCAGCTGTCTAACATTTTTCCTTACAAAGGATTTCCTAGAACTACCCTTCATGTCTGTAATGTATACTCAGATCAACATAAATTAGGTCTACATGGTTTTCATAAACTTGGTAAAATCTTGAATGAGGTCTTTTCTAAAAGACACTTAGAAAATTCAACCCCACTTTTATTCATAGCTACCTAGACAAAAAGCTCTAAAACAACCCCCAAATAAATATTACTAGTTAGCAAATTTTATTGTCAATTTTTCCTTTTTTTTTTATTTATCATCCATACCCTAGAGACTAAATTATGTCAGGTTTTTGCTTTTGATTTGCTTTTGTTTGGTTTTCTAATGAAAATAGAACATGTAAAAATATTCAATATAAAGATATAAAAAGTCTCATTTTAAACTTAACAACTCTGTTTTATTCCACAAAATTCAAACTCTCCCATGAGCAATGTTTTCCCTTTATCATGTATCATTTAATCTGCAACCAGAATTTCTTCATCATCTGCAACATATTTTAAAGATATTGCTTCAAAATTATTTCAATCCTCTCCCATCTGCAAATTATACAGCTATCAGGCCAACTGACCACATCCTACAACAATTTTTAAAGCCTTCCTCAATGTAGATCTGTTCTACATGTTTTCTTTTTCCCATTATTGGTTTGGAGTACTTTCTTCCAGCTTCACTGAGTGGTGCTGATTTATAAACACACAACTCAGACACAAACCTGATTCTTCCTCCGAACTCAGTAGCACAGTGTTCTAGAAGTCTTATAAACGTCAGATTATGCTTATATGTAAAATCACTGTGGACAGGATTACTCTCACTTAACTTTAACCACCCAAAGTTAGTCATGTAATCTCAACTAGTCATCAATCTCCCATTTTAGAGATAGATGAGAATTTTAGAAGTGTGAATCATTAAATTTTATCTTAGATATAAACTTTACAAAGATATGAATCACCCATAAATGTCATTCTCCATTGTCTTTTTAACAAACCGAGATCAGATTAGATGTCTAACTCTTACATGGTTACCTGATGAGATGCTAAGTACTACCTCACCTTTCCAACTCAGCAATATTAACATTTAACTGTGCATCAAACTTAGAAAAGACAAGTCATTCCAATCCTCCCTCTAGGAAACCTCCTATGCTCAATTTGAGCATGGAATTGACCCATTACTGTTGAAAAACCATTTAGCACTTCTCTGGGCTCTGTGAAATTTATGCAATGAATTAATTTTATCTAATATATAAACCCTGACAACAATTTTCTATAGATCATTTTCTTACCAGAAATTATAAACATTCTATCAAAAGGAATTAAAACCAAAAGATTAATTTGTATTTTCCTAAATTACAGAGACAAAATTGACTGCTAAGTACATTAAAATTGAAAGGGAAAGCCTTACAAATCCTTATTTGCTGGGAAACCAGCAGTAATAGGCTTAATTTAAAGCAAAAGAAATATGTTTAATTAGAAGTTTATAATTTTATATCACCTTCACGTAAGTAAATAGAAAACACATTTATGAGGCCTCCCTCTAAAAAAGTCTATATATAGTAAATATTACTTAATGTTGAGAAAGAAGAAAAATATTATTTTCTCTTGTAATAGAGTTAGCCTAATGAACTAAGGATAGAGTTCTCCTTTGATGGGAGAGGTTGAAAGTCTGTATTAATTGTATTTTAAAGTACTGTTTTTTTCTAGTCTATAATCTTTAAATGAAGCAGCAGCTTTACCTCTTGGCTTCAACCTTGTGAAGGCATACTGAAGCTGCAGCAACTGACCTAAGTTCTGAGCAACTTAACTTTCTAATAAAAGCAGTATTAAACTTATTAAAAATGTATGCATTTATATATATAGTGTATATATTAAAAAAAATAAATATAGTGTATGTATATATATGCATATGTGTATGTACATGTATATATATACACGTACACACAAGTACTTTCAGGACGATGTTGGAAGCAAAAACTGCATTTATAAAATGGTTTTCACATGTAAAAGACTTCTAAAGGCTTTTCATGAGGTAAACTATTTCAAATCTTCTCTTGATTTGTAGGAATACTTTGTAATTGACTTTAAAAATAAATTGCTTATTAAATTGATATGCCAGTACCATATACTACAGTTAGGCATTAAGATCACTACAATTCTGTCAAAGCATATTTATTTTGACAGTATGAAAAATGTATCAATTTTAACAGCTGAGAAAAAAAAAAGGTCAGCAAAAATCAAAACTTCTGAAAGCCCAGGAATAAACAGAAGAGAAACAACTCGGCAATTTTTTCTTTCCATAAAAATGAAACTAAATAAAACTAAACAGGGACACAAGGATGAGGAAATGATTAATCACTGCACATCCTTTAGGGTTGCAAAATGTATAAATCTGTCTTTAATAAAGGAAGGAACTAATTTGAGTTGGAAGGGAATATAAAAGGCTATTCTTATGTTCTCTTTGATGTTCACTTTGATTTTTTAAGTTAAATTCTATTGTTCTGTGTATTGATCATGTTTTGTACAGAGAGATTGTGATCAAGTTGTTTAAGTGAGAGCTTTCTTTTCAACTGTATCTCACTATTCCTGGTTTGAAAATTCATTCCATGCATCAGAAAAGCTGCATAAACGCATTGTTTACAAAACTAGTAACATGAAAATCCCTTATGCATACTCAAGTCTCTTATGTATTGAGGATTATAGAAAAGATGCTGAGCCCTGCTGTCCCATTAATGATAAAAGAGTGGAAAAAATCTGTGCTTCCTCCAGATTTAAAAGAGCTTTCCAAGTTTTTTTTTTTTAACTCTCTCCAAATTCCATAAATTTTGTGACACCATCCGACCATTGTAACATACAGCGAAAAACAGAAGGTAAAGACAATGCATTACACACCACATTTTTCACAGTAGATATATGCCATGGCTTTGCAGACTACATGGAATTCCTCATCAGTGTACATATAATGAATATTGTGGTGCCTCAGTCCAAACATTAACACTGACATGACCATGTACATAATTTTTTTGGTAGCTGAAGCAGTGGTGTGAGTTATTCATCTATGCAGGACAGGGGATTTGTCTCTATCTACTAGTCAGTAGAGACCTTGCTCCTTCTGGTAACCAAGTACTGAAAACTATCAAGTAAGGACGTAGGAGAGTGATACACCTAGATACAGGGGTTAGTCATGCTCCAGATGATATGCAGGAATTCACAGTAATTTGAAAGGTTTCATGGAATTTTAAAATGTCTCAGGTTAGAAGGGACCTTAAAGATCATTCAATTCCAACCCTCCTTCCACGGGCAGGGACATCTTCCATTGACAAGGTAGCTTCATGCCCCATCCAACCTGTCCCTGATGTTTGCACAGGATCGTTTGAATAGGATAATTTATTCCACTTGCTGATGAGCTTGAACAGCTGAAGAAAAGAAACTTCAGTTCCCTCACGTCTGAGCAGGTGGAGGTGGTTCAGATGTTTTCTGCTTGCAATAGGACCCTTTAGAGAAAATACTGGCTCCTTTTACATGTTTCAGGTACTTCTTTGCCACTGTCTTACTGAAGCCCTGACTTGGTAATGAGAAACTATCAAACTGGAAATCCAAAAAGAGCCAAAAAACCCTAAAGAAAACTGAACTTCGTGATATGGAGCCTCCCAGGAAGGGGGAATTCAAAGCCCTGAATGAGTCCCAGAACCTCCAACAAGATAGTTCTGGCAGATCCCTGGGCTTAATCTCTCATATTAATTAGTTGGCATGTTTCTATTGTTTCTTGCATGTAGGGAAATCTTATATTTCCTATTTGTCTGATGAGTATTTCTTTCTTTCAGAAACTACTTTTCTAGTCATGAAATATGCTGGTTTCAGACCAAAGCACAAGGCCAAATAACCTACAGTCACTTATGTGTTGAGTCATAAAATATTGTTGTTATCTCTAAGCACAGATACTGCACACATAGGTATCTAGTCTAATACTTTCTCTGGAAGACTGCAAGATTTTTATTGAGGTTACTACAAACTCTGCAGTCTTTATTATCAGCTCTTGCTTACGGAACAGATCTTTTCTCATCAGCAAAGATACTCATTTGAGTGGGAGATTCAAGATTAAATAAAGTATATAACTTTTTATCAATATCAACAGAAAGGTCCAAAATTTGATGGAAGCAAGTACCTACAAAAACACTTCAATGACTGTGTTGCTATATCACATATATAACCTTTGTCCCCTAAAATGTAGCTGTCTTCCTCTCTTTATAATCATAATTGTTCTTTTATGACATAACTACAACTATTTAAAATCTATTCTCAGACCCAAATGCAAATATGTATAAAGTCTAAAAGTTAATAGGAGATTACCAATGTAAGAATAGTAATTCGGTAGGAAAAATTAGCATTTTTTAATGATGTTTACTTACAGCTGAAAAGTGCAGTCAAATTTTTGTACTATAGATATTTATAAATGGGTCAGAATTTAAATTAAAAAAGAAAAGAAACTCCAAGCTAAATGGAGGTTGGAAAGTTTTTCTTCTTCCAGAGGCATTGTTATGTTTAACCTAGTACAAGAAGAAGAGACTCCTGCTAAAATGGCAGCCCTGTTTTCCTTCTGCTGTCTTTCCTCAACCACTTTTGTCGCACTCTTTCTAGAGATAACATAGCCCTGTCCATTCAAGGAAAAATTAAAAACATTTTGCAGACGATTTCCCATCAGGCCACACAGCTAAGGAAATTCAACCCATGGCCTTATGGTGAAGCACAGGAGAAGCAGTGGAGAATGCTACATCGTGGCTTGCACTAAGACAATATTGGGCATAAATTGAATTCTCATTTTCATTTTAGAAGTTAAAGTAATTATTTAGTAAACTGAGTGCAAAAGGGTCATTATGTATGAAGCACACTGAAAACTCTTAAGACTATTAGCTGCTCTAGTGAGCAGGGGTGAGAGACTGAAAACAGAGGCAAAATTAGAACAAGACACAAAACCCCCTGGGTACTGACACTGTGGACATTAGTGTACAGCAGTTGTGAATTTTTGGTCCTGAGATTTTGAAATGCACTTGGTAAGCTTCTCCAAGAAAAGGATTGACAGATTAGGGATAATTATTTTGTGAAACAACCATCTCACATTGGTAACTGTGTATTTCCATACTTAGTCTATTGGTGTCATAAACTTATTTCACTCACTGCAGTTCTCATGTTCACATGTATCAGTTTCATCCTATGCATTTATAATACATCATTGAGTCCAAAACCCTCCTCTGGCAAATGAATTCAGTTTCTATATGAAATGGAAAATACTACTTTAATCCAAAGTTACTTTCTGAAGCTTTTCCAAAATACATACACAAATAAATCCGCAAGAGGTCAGAAGAGAATGGACATGGCAGTTTGAAAGTGGCACAGCAAAATAAGCTGGAGTAGTTTCAGGTCATAAAA
>WBNO01016983.1:0-57886 GCA_013400575.1 Peucedramus taeniatus | reverse complement strand
CAGTGGTGTTATTCCATGAGAGCAAATATGGCATTTGTACTCTGAATGTGGTCTTTTTTGTCATCAACTTCACCTGCTGCTATGTTCTTTTTCTTCTGCTCCCTATTCTCCTTTCTGGCACAAATAGCATCAGCAAGCTATCTTCAAGTTAACCAGGAGAATGCAACAAGCATAAGCCAAAATGGAAGTACAGGCAATGCTGTCCATAAGCACAAATTAAATCCAAACCCATTGTTTTTCATTTATATCAGAGACAAGTTATCAAAAATTTGCTTCCTAGGAAAAACCAAGCACCTTAAGAATCTCCAAAATGCTTGCATTTGAGTTTACTAGCCTCTGCAAAAATAGTTCATCTTCTCTATGTTATGGTTCTATAAATTGTAATCCCAGAAACACCAGACAGAGATAAGTCAAGATCAATGCAAGTCATCTGTTTTCATGTTTGATTCTTGTAGTAACTTCATGCTTTCACAGACATTCAAGCTATTGGCAACTGTTTAAGAAAATAAAACATCTGGAAGTTAAAAGTAAACAAATTCAGCCTAGGAATGAGGCATACATTTTCTAACAGTGAAATAAGCTAGTTGTTTATTATTTACCAAGGAATTCTGTGAATTTACTATTATTTGTGTCTTTAAGTCAGGGACAGATGCAATAACAAAAGATTTTCTCCAAGCCAAAAATCTGAGAGCTTCATATAGGTAGAGATGATAAGATTAGGTTGCATTTTATACAAGTGGGGAGGTTAGATTATGACAATTTTTGAACTTCAGATCTGTGAATCAACCCAAGTTTTGTCAGAATATTTTGGCAGAATGCCATTGGAGATAAGAAGAAGCTTTCAGCTTTCATACCAACAAATAGCAGAGTTCATGTACAGCAGCACCATAAATCTTTGAGAACAGACACCTGAAATGAGGGAGATAGAAAGAAACAGAGGGAAAGTTTCTTTTGTTTCTGTCTTGATCATTGTTCAGTCACAAAATGAGTTCAGTCTCATTGCATTCTTGTACTTTTTTAAAGGTAACTATTAGTGTTAGTTCCTAAATATCGTTGAGAATGTGAGAATGTAAGAATGTGGAGAGCTGAGGTATTTTCTGCAGTGACTAAAATATACTGTAAGTGCTATAAATAATTTTTTAATTTTTTATAAATAATAAAAAATTCTAAAAAGAATTTTTTTTCTTTTTAGTCTAGTATGAAACAGTGTTAAGTAGTTCTGAGCTCAGAAAACATATTTTCTTGGCCAGAATAGTGGAGTGACTATTGGAAGACTTGTGTTCCCACATCAGAGATCTTCACTCCCTGGGGCTGTACGTGGTGTCCATCTGTACCTCAGTTTCCCATTTTAAATCAAAATTAATATTTCTCTATCTCATGTGACTGGTGCAAATCTGCAATTCACTGAAACATAGGAAGCTTGAGCCTGTAAAAGGCTGCATTAGGTATACCTTTGCTGGTGGCCATTTGAAAGAGGCAAAGTGTCTCTCCTAGGCACAGCAGCTGCTGGAGATACAGAGAGACTCACTTTCAGCATGTCCTGCATTGTTTAGTTTCCAGCATTCCTACACAGACTTGAAGTCCATCACATTACAGTATAACAGGGGCATATTTCTGCCTCTGGTGGTGTACAAGCACACTTCACATGCTCCTTGGAAGGTACAGGGGTCTTAGAGAGCAAGCCCAATGCCTCATGCAGGTAGCCAGAGGCAGGATTTTTTTTGTCTTTTTCCCTTTTCCCATTGTATGTGTGATAGTTCCTCTCATATTTATTGCTTCAGTTTTGTCTGTCTTAAATTATTTAAAATATTAAAATATTATTACATTCAGAAGCTCCATTTTTACAAATGAACTCGGAGTCTAATTTTCTAAGACTCTAGAGGTTAAAAAAAATCATACAATTTATCATTTATATTAGCTTTCCGAAACAATGGCCACTGTATTATAGTCTTTTAAATATTATTCAGCGAACGTAGTGGTGTTGTTAATGTTCTAGAATTGAAATATATCTTGGAAAAAGTTCTATCACCTTCACCTTCAGGATTGTCTGGTTTTTGCTGAAGAAACATGGCATTGTCCTGTTTTGATCACCAATGAGGAAGCTGAAAGGCATCTGTGTTAAATACTCACAGGTTTGTCACAGTGTTATCAGTTTCAGGTATTCTGAAGAAGTCTAGTCCTTATTTCTTACTGTTCAGTCATCTTTATATGCTTAGTTTTTTTCAGGGACTATGGAACTCCCTATTGATAAGGCCAAAAATGATCACTGCTACAGCATTTGCTATCAAAGCTGTTAATAACATAAAAAATGAAATATTTTCTTCTAATTTAAAATACTCCAGTGACATTTGTGAGGTGTACAAGTTCTTGCCAACTCTTCTAATTTAAAACATTATCTGTTTGAGGAAAACATATGTTAGAAATTTTTAATTCAGTGATAGGAAAGACACTAATGAAATATGCATGTATGAATTTTGTATTGCATAAGTTTCCTCTTTCTTGAAATATGATTAAAAGCCAAACATCTGGATTATGTTTAAAAAGCTTGAATTTCCAGTTTTCAGAGAGATTCAATCTATTTTGACACTGTACACTTAGCCTTAACATTTTCAGCATGCTGTTAACATTACTTGATATTGTAAAAAAAAAAGTTCAGGTTTAAACAAAGTTGGACTTCTCCTATTGATAAAAATGTTTCTGAAATAGCTTTTTTCTGCAGCATTCACACAGCCATACTTTAGGCTGCGTCAGCAGTTCTGTTATATATTTGCTCTTGAGAGCAGTTTGTATTTGATCATAAACATAACATTCCAAATTGAGAATATTTTTTCTTTTGTATAAAATTGCTATGTTTTTTCCTAGAATAATATTAGAAATGAAATACTGAGTTCTTTACAACTTATAAAATTCTTCTAAAATGAGATTATTCCATTGTAAATACTGATAATGTTGAGGGGGGGTGGGTTGCCAAATTTCTCCTTTTGTTTTAATAACATTAATGTGTACTGGAAAAGAGAATCACTATTATTTGCTCTGTCTCTCAAAGGGTTCAGAGTATGGCTCTCTGCAGATGATTATAAGCAGTTAACTATAAGACTTACTTTTTAATCTGTTTTGCAATAGTTTTGATATCATTTTAATGGTATTGCTGTAAACAGGAATTGCAGCATGTGCCAGTGTTTTAGATAGTGGAGATCTTTAAGCATTTCTCATGGACCTGCTGCATGTGCCAACTTTGACATAACACAAGGGACATTATAAGGAAAAAAACCAAATAGCACATTGTAAAAACTATATATTTTGCCTTATTTAATACAGAACAGGATGTACATTTAAAATAAAAATAGCATTTTTCATTATAACTGTAGGTCAAATTGAGAAATCTGCTGTCAGCACCCTTTCCAATTAGCACATGGATGGACAGTCAAGCAGGTGTAAGTTCTGTTGGGTAGGAAAAAGTTCAATTACTTCAAAAATCATGTTGTTACTCTAGATACTACAGGTAGTGGGAACTGAGATCCACATGTTCTGAGGTTGGAGGCTGAGCAAGCTAGATGCAGAGTTTTTCTGACCTTGACTTGAGGTCACTCACCAGCCTACAAAGACTGTAGGGCTGTTGTCACAGGCCAAGGATGACTTCTTTCCTCACAGTTGACAAGGTCTAGTTATTTGCATTACTAAAGCCACTGTGCCTGAAGCGGTGTGTGTACTGATCTTTGTGGAATTACCTGTACCTTGGTGGAGACTGAGTTCTGCCTCTGTTGATCTGAGGAGCTTCAATTTCCATTTGGATATTTTTCCAGCGGGGATCCTCTTCTCCCATGAAAAAATATAGCAAATAGGTAAGAAGATGAGGATCCAGGGTTATTCTACCCCAAACACATCCCAGTAGTGTCACTGGAAGAGCGAATAATTTAGTTGTAGATTTATAGTCAAGCTTCTCTCATGGAAGGATATTACTGATCACCATTAGCAATCTAGCGGGGTGGCAATGGAATAAGGACTTCAGAAGAGCCAGTCTGTGAAAGATAAATGCACAAGAACATCCATTTCAAAACAGAATGATGCCCGTAATGTACAGCCTGACAAGAGTAGGTGCATTTGGAATTAAATCTTTGTGTAGAGGAGTTCCAATTTTATGTTTCATGCATACTGCAACAGCAGGCGCAGCTTAGCAAAAGAGAGGATAACAGGTTATAAATGATTTTCTTTGAATATCTCCAAAAAATCTCCATAATCTTACAATGTTATATTTTAGTTTGTAAAAATGTAAATGTAAAAGTGTATCAGTATGAGATTTCAAGAATATTCAGCCAAGGATGGAGCTGCAACTACACCTTTTTTGTTTCCAGGCCAAACATTTTCTCCACCTTCAATTGCATTTTCTGCTCAATAATGGACTAGCAGTAGTAATACACCAGTATTTTGGAATCTCCCTTATTCTGTGGGGATTTTTTTCCTTCAAAAAACATATACCTGAGCATTAACCCAACAGTATAGTAGCTAGTAATTTCTAAAGAGCACCATTTAAAAAAAATTAATGCCAATTCTTCAGGCAAGTACATACATGTAAATTTAGCTAAATCAATGTCTAATATGTTAAGCATGTCTGTTGGTTTCATCTGTATTTGTCTGTACCAGAAGTCCCACCTCTGTTGCAAGGTATGAAAACAAACTCAAAACCAACAGCATTGTTGAAATCAGTGCAAGACCAATCTCAGGAATTCCTTCATAAAGCAGCCAAAGATCCCAGTAAAACACATGGTTTACAAGATTGATAGGTTGTTAAACATGAAGTATATCAACTCTGTGGCCTTACCTGAAGTGCACTATAACCTGTGCAGTGGCACCATGTTCTAACATGGGTTTGCCTTTATTTGTAGGTGGGTGGCCAGCTCGGATCCAGTGGCCTCTTATGCACCTGGTACTGGATTACCCTCGCCATGTGAATTGAAACAACTGTATTTTGGCTATGTGTTCCCAGAATTTAATTATAGTTAAAAACTGGTTAATAGTATAGTAAATAACTGATATTGCTACAAAATTGCATTCTGAAGGTAATGGGACTGAAATTCAATGCAAGTTGACACTCAATTACAATTTCCATATATCCAGTGAATAAGCCAGTTCTTGGCTGCTATATTAAGGTGGATGTCTTCCTACTTAACTGAGCGCTGTGCAAGACAGGCCAAATGCATAATAAAGCCAAATCAAGGTTTAATATACCCACTCAAATTTTTATTGTTTGTGTAAAGTAGTGAGCTTGCAGAACAATCTCAGGGATGTGGTTTTAAAAAATTTAAATAATCAATATTTGAGCAAAATTCCACTATATTTAGAGTAATGAAGCTTAAAAAAAAAAAAAAAGAAGGAAAAAACCCAAAACAACCAAGCCTTTTAAACTTCTTACTGAATTACTGCCATCAGCCAGTAGATCCATGGGGCTTGTTCGGCTAAAAGCCACAACAGACTTTGTAATGCAATGATGTAATCTTGGCTTTGTGTCATTTATATTCAACCTAAAAAAACAATTTTCCTGAATAGACAAGCTGACAACAATATTGTTCGGTGTTGGTTTTTATTTGGATTGTTTCCAAATGATTCATATGCCTCCACAGCAACACCCCATGCCTGCTTGAGTTTTTACTCTGAATTCCAAAGTTTCCCCTTTTTCCTGGCATTTTATTTTGCTTTTAAAGTCCCAGTTATGTTTGTGAAACTAACCAGCTCGGCCACAAAATTAGGATGTATCTTGCAGAGTGCATTCATTTTACTTTTTGCATATTTTTCCCGAGGTCATGTCAAGGTTAGTTTGAATTCCATCCTACATTAAGACTTCTTTCACAGCTATTTAGCTCTGCAGCCTGCGCCCCGCTGGGGTCTGCCCCTTGGGCACGTCAAAGCTTCAGACCTGACAAATCACACACAGATGAAGCTGTACAGTTTTTTAAACAGTTTCATCACTAACGTGGGGGTTTTTTTGGGGTTGGTTTTTTTTTTTTCCTTTACACTACGATTCTCCCATCCCCCGCCCCCACCCCCCCACTGGAGTTTATTCTCTGAATTGCAATATCCTGAAGACTGATTTCCATATGGAAAATTCCCTTGCTCAGGCGAGTTGTAAAATAGAAATGGCGTTGTATAGTACGTGCCACTCACAGATCCCCAGAAACTGAAAGCACTGCAGATCCTCTTTAATAACAAACTATAGCTCCTTGTCTAATATCTCTAATCATATTGTTAATGCCTGTTTGCACAGAAGAGCCTAAAACTATAAAGGCTGATAAATACTCAAAAATTGTCATCCGTACTGTGAACCTGTTAGTTATCCAGGAGAGCTGTTAGTTGTTCACAGGAATAAACTTCTGTCATCCTTGGGATTACTCAGATGAGTAAATGTTCATCGGTGTCAAGAAATGACGTTGTGCTTCAGCAGCAATCCTTAGGGGACTTAAGAAATTTTAAGTGGGTGTATGTGTGTGTATATATATAATTAGCTTCACAACTATCTGCAGGGCTTTCACCACCTACGTTCATGCACAGACAGACCCACATACTCCCCATGTATATGTCACCGCATCAAAACAGTTTGAAATGTATAATGCAGTTTGCAGGTTAAAATACAATTTCTAGAATTCTTAACTGTTGACTGCTATCTGTTTTTTAGCATTTTGTGAAACTAATGGTGCAACACCATTTCCTGTTTAATTGATGAAGTTAAAATGCCTGGCTGCTAATGAGTGTATTAGCAAACAATATACCCTTAACAAGCTTAAGCAGCTCAGGATTTTAAAAAGCAGCTTACTGTCCTCCTCATTTTTATAAGACAAAATGTACTGCCTTCCACAAATTGCTTGATCGACTGATGAAGTACTATAATTATAGTTGTATTGCAGTTTTGACAAAGCCACAATAACAGATTGTAGTTTAGTCCCCACTCTAGGCACACAACTCTTTGCATTACAAAACCCAGTTTTACTGGTCTAATTCTTTGAGAGAACAAAAGGCACCTGGAGATGTTAACTATATACTAAAAGAAAACTTGGAATCTAGGAAATAATAATATTGAAGCATGACTTTTCTTCTTGCAGTTAGTTCATTGGGAATGGTATCTAATGAAGACTTGTCTAAAGGCTTGCTTGTTTGGAACTAATTAAAGACAGATATCCTAAATAGAAAAAGGATCATGGGAATTACATTAGGTGTCTGGAGACTTGTTATTCTTCTGGTACTCTGAGTAGATTGTGGAAGTTGTTAGGGATTCAAGAAATAAGGCAAGCTAATAAAAAGTTCTATTTTTCTGGTTATTGGCCAACTATTGTATTTTTGTTTGCAATAAGATTTGTGCCAACAGGCTAGGGGCTTGAATAAAACATTTAAACATTTGTGCATTAACACATTATGGTGAAAAGAGAGTCTTGTGCTTTCACTCGGTGCATTTCAGCCTTCAATTAATGTGAAAGCACTACAATGCCTATGCAACTTCTCTTGCCTAGTGGTGCACCATTTATCATTGCAGTTTTACATTGACCTTGACACCCACTTCATTAGAATAAAGATTGTCTACCATTTAGGTTACATTGTTCCTCTGCACAGAGACCCCATGCAAATTTCTGTTCAGATAGAAGAGCTGTGAGCCTGTCAGAGGTCATCTGCATTAAATGATTGCAGCTATTTTCCAACTGCTTCTTTTCATTCTACTCAATTCAGGCTAGGAGGATCAATCAAGCCCTCTGCCTGAAACAGTGGGACTGCTGGGAATATAACTGTTTTTGGTAGTAGTGGATATGCCCTAAACAGTATTAAATATTTAATATAAATTCATTAAAGGGCACACAAAGTCTTCAAAAAGATATTACATATAGGGTAAAATTTAAAGTGTTGGGATCACTTTTCTTAAAAAAAAAGGCAGAACAATGAATACCAACTGCATAATTTTTTAATGTAGACAAAATTCAGTTCATGAAGTTGCTTAATATTTCTTTCAATGTGTTTATTTCTCAAGCTGCCACAGAAGGAAATGCATAGCAGACGTGTAATCTGCATTTGCTAGTTTCTGAAACAGAAAAACCTAAGGTGTCTGTAGGGGTTTAAGACAAAAGTGCTAAGATTTGTTTTGTCTTATAGGCATACACCCATATGCACATGCACTCTCACACAAATACATATTGTGCTGTTGTGCTTATTTGTAGGGGAAAAAGGCAAATGGAAATAAGTTAGCACTCTCCTTCTTGAGTTTTCTGAGTGATATAATTGGAATTAAATTATTAATGGGAGATACTTAAAAAAGATTGTTTTATGATCTTCTATTACAGAATTTGCAATTCATTTTAATATTTGTAGTTTGATTTATATCAAAGATAATGCAATCTATGTCCAATTAACAATACATAGCCAATGTAATATGATTTCCAGATCATGCAAATGGAATAAACTAGAAGAGGAAAAACTGATTCTTAACCTCAGATGTAATTTGCTCTGTGAGTTCTGGCAATTTTAAATGACATTGCACTTTTTAATTTTTCCAAAGGCTCAGCAGCAAATTTATCCCAATCAAGAAAGCCTATTATTAATTTACAAGGACAATTGTAGGAGTCTTTATAATTTCTCTGTGCAATTATTTGCCATAAATTGCTAATGCAGAAATACATGAAGTTTGCAAGAAACAGAAACTGCTTTTCATCTAGACAGATCACACTGCCCAGATCTTGAATGTTGTCCAGAGGTTCTAGTGCTATTGACAGCATAAGAAATATAACTGAGCTTCTGGACAGTGTCTAAAATGTTTCACACTGACAGTACCAAAAAGGTAGAAGCATTATGAGCTATTGTGAAGGGTAGGCTGGCCTCTAGCAGATTCCTTCACTTTGCTTGTATACAGCTGAGCTTTGGACCCTGGACTTTAGAATAAAAAGACTCTTTGTTCACCACTGAATGGCATTAGGCATGGGCTTCCTAAGGGGCCACCATGAAGCCTAGCATGAAGAGTGCAAACATTATCCAGAAAGCAAAGTGAGAATGTGTGTGAGGAGATGATGGACAAATATTGCTATGTATGCATATGTATGTGTATGTGTATATATGTCTATATATATGTATATATTTATGTTACGTATTTGGTGAATTTACTTGCAGAATATTATTTACTCAATTAGATGTGTGCAGTTTATTTTGCAAATGTGAGCCATTGCTGACTGTGCATGCACATGCAGACACGAAGGGTATGTGCCTGTATTTATTGGTGTCTGCCAAAGTCCAAACACCCCAAAAGGCAAATCTTTAAAATTTAGAATTTCAATGCAGGTAAAACTAAGGTTGCGGGTTCACTCAGTTCCGATCTCAGTTGTATATCCTACAGTGCCATGTGACTGAGGATACTTTGTTAGCATGGGAATAATGGAATGCAGAACATCTACAAATAGCACACCCTTATTCCAGTAATGGAGAAAGTTCATTGGCTTAATTCTTCTGTACTTCGTAGCCATAGCTCCACTGTGTGTTCAGTATGTCTGGTCTCTTTTCACTATAACCAACAGAAGCACCATACAAAAGTCTTACAATGGATGTCTTAATCTCTCTGTGTGCTTTTAGAGCATTATTTTGAATTCCATCATGCAGGCTTTTTTTTTTTTTTCTTTTCTCTTCTGAAGTTTTATTACAACAACAGAATTCCCAGGGAGCTTTAGGGGCAAGGTTCGCATAATATTGCCCTAAAGTTTTGCTCAAGGGGTGGAATCTGCTGATCTCCTGATCATCTTTTTGTGATGTTTCTCTTTCTGAAAGATGCAGTGCGCAGTCTTACAGAGTTGTTAACTGTGTACAGATTTTTTTTTATTGTTTACCAGACAGTGCACATCTACGAACCTTTCATGATGATTTCTTTCTCTGACCTCTCAGTGACTAGGCATCTTGTTCCTTAACACCGAGGGAGGCTGAAAAATGCTTGAGTTGCTCAATGTGTGCCTTCTATACCAGTTTCAAAATGGCTTATTCTTCTGGTTTCCATGGTGACAATTAACACTGTTACAAGGCATTGTTCCAGTCTCCATTTGGACAGAATTTTCGGGTGTGATTTTTCACACAAAAAATGTTTTATGTAATTTTTTCAAGAAAATAAAAAAAGGGAAAAAAGACACAGTTTAGCATAAAATGTCGAAAAATGTGTCTCAATCAGCCTGCCTGGATTTCTTAGAGTGTTTTTATCAGGGAAAATAAGGTTTTAACTTGCTTTGTTTTGGAATTCAACTTCTTTTGGCTTAAATTTTTTTGCCAAACTTCTTCATGGGTAAATGGTACTGCATTTATTTTAATTCCTTTCTTTGTGCTTTGAGAAGTATTGATCATATTGAGAGAAAAGGAATAAAAGGCCAAATTCTTTAACTTACATAACAATGTTTTGGATTTGTTTTGAGCATCCTCAGGAACACAAAACCAGGCACACATGCATGCAGCTAATCATGCTGTAAATATTTGCAGTTTTTCCAGTACATTTTTGTCTGGGTTTTTTTTCCCAGTTTATATGACAGGTGTTGTGGGAAATTAAATATTACCCATTTATTTATTATTGTGGTTATTGCGAAAAACCTGTGACCTTATCTTCCTTAATCTCATTTTTGACTATTAAACAGTAATCCATATCATAACATCCACAGACTGTCACAATAGAGCAGTCTTTGCTCACTTAAAGATGAGGAAAGAATGAATCTGAAGATTAAATTATCTTCTCACCACAGGATTAAGTAGTCCTACCAGACTAGGGTTGTGCAGCACTGATAGAGCTGGTAGCTAATTTTTCCATGCCACTGCTCAGAGTGTAGGTGTTTAATGGATTAAAAAATAGCATTAGCAATAGCATCTCATGCTATCAGTTCTCAAACTATATCTCCTGTACATTAAGCTCTTCCCTTAACTTAAAATACACACTGCATATTCAATATGCAGGAGTGAAACAATACTGACTCTCAGTCATATACCAATACATCTGATAATCAACTGAAATCTCTTATCTTTTACTGTTACTGTGTAATGCATTTTCTATCAATCAGCAATTTTGTCATGCTTGTTTATACAGTAGGTTACACGGTGACAAAGACAGCACGTACATAAAACCTAGCTTATTTAGTTTTTAATGTAATAACCTTTTATAACATCTGTCACACTACTTGGATTATGCAGCACTGAATTATTTTATCTAGTCCAAAATTAAATGAAATGTCTTCTGTTTCTAAGTTAACAAGAGCATTGCAGTTATGAAACATGCAGTGTGTTTTATTTCATCATCAGTCCTGCACTGCCCAGGAACATCCCCAGCCCCAGCCCAGGCAGCAGCCAGTGCCAGCCTGGAGCAGGTGATGAGCAGTAAGTGGCTGTGCCTGCACCAGTGACACACAGCTAGAGGACTCCCTCAGTCTATTAATTCACTTGACAAAAGAAAGGGAGTCGCGCGTACTGGGTTTCAGTGCCTAGCAAATTGGACTCTGGATTCCCTTTGATATTACATGTACTTATGGAAATAATTATGCAAATCCTTTTCGGCTATATCATCTTTAAATAGAAATCAGATTACATAAAGAAGATTGTAATCTCCTCCAGCAGCCATTCTAGCCGAGAAGGCAATAAAACAGGACCAGGAATCATACTTGTTGAACACATCAGTGGAATAAAATGGTGCTGCCTCTTGGTGGGTCCAGCCCTAGTGCCCAGCCTGGTAGGTATTGCCTACAGCTGTACACATCTCAAACCTCAGCCCCAGCACAGCGAGTGTCAAAAGGCAAGTTCTTCATAAACAATTCCTCAGGTTTTACCATGCATATTCATGCAATTTTGGATCCGCAGACACCTGATCAGTGTTCATTAATAATGAGAAATGGTTTAAATCACCTCATTTAAAACATTTGCTCTATGATCCACAAATGACTAATATTTGCTGAAGTTTACATAATACAAATGATGTGCATGTGTTGTGTAAATGAGAGATTAAAATATGAAACTAACAATATGCAAACATATGCATGGAAATACTGAGAACCTGTTAGCTGAAACAGTGATTTCACACCTTTATTATTTTCTTTAAGCTGTCTGCAATTGTATTTTTGCTTTGTTTTCCTACAGAGCGTGGTCTTGGATCTGGCAAAGGCACCCATGTTTTAAACATTCTTAATTTTGATTTAGTTTTTTATATTTAGCTCAGTTATTAACATTTTCAGTATGAGCTGCAATAGCAGTTTTCTTGACTAAATTTGAAGCAAAGAAAGCTTAATGTTTAGGAAGCAATTTTCTAATAGCTTTGCATAATTTATGTAAGTCTTGTAAACACCTTTGCAAGTATATGTGCTGAACTTTCCTCTTTCAGTAAAAGGCACGTTTTTGGCCATATCAGAAGTTCCCTTTCAATGAGTCTTTTCACACTTAATTAGCTTAACTATATGGAGGGTATGCATATGTGGATGCCTGTGTGTTAATTTTTTTTTTAAATTTACTGTACCAACAATGAAAACATAGTTAACTACTATAGTCACCAGTACACGTAATAGTTAAGTCAGGTTTTCAGAGAATACAGTTTTAAGAAAAATATTTAATTTCTAGTTTGTCTGTATATTAGAGTACATTTTTATATACTGTGTAAATAATATAGACCTAAATATTTAGAAATTCCTATGAAGGAATTTCTGAAAGAAGCTTCCAGTTTTCTATCTGTTTTCTCTGTTTTTGTTCTTTTTTTTAATAACAATAAATAACAGTGTACAAATAGAAGGTATTTTCAACTTGAAGAAACTATTGGACTGTACTAACATTGTGACTGTTCTCATTTGTGGGCCAGTTAACTGTTCCTGTTGGTTGGTGCAATAAAAATCAAGTAACTGGTATTGTGTTTTAGAGGAACTGTTTCTAATTGTTTTTCGAAGGTCAAACTCTCACATTTTCAGGCCCATGTGTGACACAGAAACCACAATGGGAGAGAGAATAAATAAACTCTAGAGGAAACATAAGTATGAAATTATTTCCTTGGGGTTTTTTGTTTCATATTGGTTTGTTTTCCATGAAGAACCTCAGTGTTACTTGATGAAGTAGCATATTTTAAATGTAAGATATCACTAACCTGAATGAAACAAAGGCAGATCAAGATTCAGATGGGAGAGTGTTAGTGGACATTATTGTACAAGTGAATATTGGGAGAGAGTGAATATTACTATGTGTAATCAATTGCTAACCACCTGCATAGATGTGTCACCCAGAACTCCATGTGCTTGGTACCCAAATCTCTTATGATATGTTATGAGAAGGTTGTGTGCTTAAAAAAATAAAATGAGATAATGTCAGATGAAGCATGATCATAACTGGGCGCATACAATTAGAGTTTTTTTTTTTATGGAGAAATTTCTCTACAGCAGCTAATACTATACATTTCTTTTCATTTTAGAGATACAATGTAGAAATGTCAATCAGGCACCCAAAAAAGATGGAACTGCTTAGTAAGGTTGAAGCTCTGAAGAAAAGTGGTGTTTTACTACCAAACGATCTCCTTGAAAAAGTGGATTCAATTAATGAAAAATGGGAACTGCTTGGGGTATTTGCATTTTTATTACTGTTTGTGGGTTATGTGTACATTTTTGTGTGTTGAAGTACACTGTCTGTCTGATTTCTAATTTGGAGCACAAATATCTCTCTCTTTCAATCCACCACGTATATTTCAAACAAGCTACTCATTCTATTATAAAAAACTCCATAGCCTTTTCCTCTTCTGTTGATTTTTTTTATTCCATGCTTGTCTCCTGTCTGACTTTAATAATTTTAGTTCTTTAATACATAAAAAATGTAAGTAAAATATGCCATGTATTATGGGTATGCACCAAGTCAACTATAATGCAGTATATCTGATATACACTGACTGTCATGCTTGAGTGAATGTTAATAGAATTTATTCTGAAGGTACATGTTAGAGACATCTACTGTTTAACTATTTACTATACCTTTAAGATGAAAAGTGGGGTTGTCACTGCATATTTCAGGTCACACTGATGGCTCAAAAACAAATGTACAGATTCAGTACAAATCTGCATACCTGAAACTGAGAATACAGCCAGGATATGTTTCATGCTGCTGTATTCATCTCACTTTTGACAAAAGCCAAAAAAGTTTCATGTAATTCATTTCACGCTATGATGGGCTGGGTCTCAGCCAAAGAGTGAGATACAAGAATCTGGCAAAAAAAGCAATATAGGGATTCTGTTACCCAGAGACCGGTGATGGCACTCTGCAGGAGACACTATTGTCCTATTGTTGTAAAACAGCTGAGAGAGAGAGGTCAAACTATATATTTTTCCATCCACTTCTCTCCTTAATTGCCTTCACTTCAAATCAAGGGTAAGATAAATTTATAAATTACTTTAAATGATTAATTATAGATGTGTGATATTAGCAATACAGTTACATTGCATAATTTTGCATGCTATTATCCTAGTTTTAAAAATATTTCTAATATATTATGAGTAAGATATACATTCAGCCTACCAACAGCATTTTAAATACTGACTTGTGTCACTTTAGGTGATGGGATAATGCAATAACCATTTCAGAGGGTGGGGCTTTTTTAGTTAAGCAGAGTTGCTTCTAATCACTTGATTCTCTAAATGTGCCTAAATGTGTCTAAAATTGTCAGAAAATGTAAAAATTTTCCTTATGACCAGTGAGCTTATTACTTTTAATTTTAATCTGCAGCATCACCAGAAGCATTTTGAACTTGTTTGATCATTAATAAATTTACTGATTTAGAAAGGACTTACTAACCCAATCTTTTGCATCTGATCATGACAACTTTTATTTTTAAAATAATTTCAGATGTAAGCTTACATTTACGAATTTCAATGTATTTAATCAGCTTGATTCAGTGGCACTGATTAAAGCTGGTAGGATATAAAACTATGAAATAAGATCATAATTCTAAAAATCTAGGAAAACTGCCTTGAAAGCATTTGAAACCCTTTGCTTCTCATGTATGTTAAAATCAAAATATACATCCATATTAAGTTTTGCCATTAATTTCAGCATTTACAGAAAAATAAAATATAACTATTACAGTGTTTCTACTAAATGCAGTTTCATGAATAATAAGCAGAGTTTGATAGAGTTTTGTTTAATTTAATAAAAACCTCTGCAGAAACTAACAGCACTAGACATACTGTTTTAATTGGCATGATTACATTTTAATTGGCATGAAAAAAATTAAAGACAAGGATTTTAACTTCTAACAATGGCAAAATAGAGGGATATGGTTTTTAATATTACTTTCATCTAAGGTGAACACTGTGGAATGGAAATACATTAGAATGAAATGTCAGTGGTGCGTACAGTTTAATCTGTGAAATTTTGTCCCCTGTGCTGAATATTACTCTGTCTCAATTGCATATTAAACAACCCTATCAAGGCAGGCATTGGCATCTGCTGTGCTGACACAAATTGTGAATTAAATGAAATTGATGTCCTCTGTCGTATATTTATGAAGACGGACCATTCTCTGAAGTATTCTGTTTATGAAGAATTTATGATTGCAAACTGTTCCAGAACAAAAAAGTGGCAATAAATTCTTTTTTGTGACCCTACCCTCCAAGGGCATTGATTTCACCTCCTGCTGCTACTTTTGTTGCAGCATAAAAACAATAGCTAGTGCTGGATTCCACTGAGGGTCTTCAAATTATCAATATTTGCACCATGAAAATAGAAGGGTGTTGCCAAGAAAGCATATTTTCAGTTATGATCTCCTAAAGACGTGATTTACAGAATGCCACATTGCAGATTAATGTCTGTTGCTCTAATTTTATTTGTGTTTTAAAGCTTATTTTTGGAAGCTAATTTCATTGTTATAAATTATATTCCAGTAACTTTTATTGCATGCACTTCCAACAGACAGACATACTGGGTCACCTAAAACTGTATCTTCAGGTTACAACAATTAACCACCACTAATTATCAGTTTAAAAGGTTATTGGATGTGAGTATCACTGTATATTCAATATTCTACAATCAGTAACACAGATCTCGTGCTTATAATAAGTGTCAGCCTGACAGCCTCTTATAGGTCAGATAAAATACTGCTTGGCATAGGAGAAGCAGGCAACAGCACATTTCTCTTCTGATGTTAAAGGATTGCCTTTCAAGATACTGAAAAGGAAGGTAACTCTATCCCTGGCCTCTTCAGAATATTCATTAAGCACCCAGCGTCCACTATCAAAATGTTATTCAGTGATTCTGTTATTAGAAATACTACTTTGAAAAGCTGGAGTAAATTAGTTTCATTAACAATAAGAGATGAACGTTTAGTCTGGTCCATTATCTCAAAGTGGATCCTTAAAACAGAGAACTGAAATTCAAATTTGGTCGCCTAAAAAATTGACCTTATGTTCAGGAACAGTGAGGATTTTTGGTGTCTGAATGAGTTCAACCACTTTTAAAAACAAACCAGCTGTTTTGTGACCTAACTGTTCCTCTATACAGCCTCAGGGCTACATGAATGAAAATTATAACCTAACAGTTCATACCTCAAAAAATATCTCAGTGTTTCTCCAAAAATTTAAATGGTACCTTGGATAGGAGTCTGGTGAGCTCAGTAATTGTCATATAGTCTGTTGCTGCCTAGAAACCAGTAACTCTTATACTGGTTATATACTAGTCTTATACTGGTAAACTCAGCCATAACTGTCTAAAGCCATGGATAAATTCTGTAGATTAACTAGTTTACAAAGTTCTGAAGAATTTTGTCTCCTCTGTCCTTAATTACTCTTTGTAAACACTGATTTATAATCCTTCTAGCGAAGTCAGTGACCCAGAGAGAACAACATAAGTGAGAAACAAGGGTAGGAAAATTGAAATGTATTGAAACAAGGAAACAAAGAATTAAATTGAGTGATATTAGTCATAATTATTAAAAAACCACATCTCTAGTCATTTAACAGATCCTTCTTGTTGCACATTAACCTATATATGTTTTGGTACATAAGACTAATCTATGTTTTTTTTATCTGATGCATTAGAAAACCCTAGGAGAGAAGATCCAAGACACAATGGTAGGGCACAGTGGGTTAGGTCCACGTGACCTGCTCTCGCCTGAAAGCGGCAGCCTGGTAAGGCAGCTGGAGGTCAGGATCAAAGAGCTGAAAGGGTGGCTGAGAGATACAGAGCTTTTCATCTTCAATTCCTGTCTGAGACAAGAAAATGAAGGAACAATGAATGCTGAGAAACAACTGCAATATTTTAAGGTAATAAAAAAACTATCATAGCTTTCATAGAGAAACTTTTCTTTATGGTGGGATAAAATATTTGTCTTATACATAACATAATGCAATGCATGTATATATTTAATTATATATTTTCATCTTCATTTATGTGTTCACTCATATTTATTTTATTGAATCCTTACAATAATATTTATTTTATAAATATTTTTTGCAAAAGAGGTCTTTAGAGGGGTAATTGCACCATGATTGTAAAAGAAATAGTATTTTTTCCTTCTACCTCACTATAAGACATAGAATCATAGAATGGTTTGGGTTGGAGGAGACCCTAAAGATGATCTATTTCCACCCCCCCTGAAATGGGGAGGGGCAAAAAACAAAGCAGCTGAATTTTATCACAGAAAACTTCACTCTGAATTTCATTCTCTGCATAAGGTAATTAAGGGCTTGTGTGATCATCAGTTTAATAACCTATTTCTCTGCACATATGAGTCAAGAACAGCCTACCTGAGGTAACAATTACAGTGAGCTAGATTTAGCATACATGAGAAAACATTTGAGGTTGTGGTGACTAGATATGTGGAAAAGACACTATAAGATTTGCATTAATCTAGGCCACATCCTAAGCCTAAACCTGAAGATTTATAGAAAAGAGGGAAAAGATTGTAGTCACAATGCTTTATTCAGATGATAAGCTCTTTCAGCCGAAGGCCAGTGTTGAGCTTTGCAACTGACTTAGTGGAGGTTGCATGTTTTGTTCCATTCCCTGTAAGTAGTGGTAACATTCAGGAAAGAGGGCTAATTTAGCAAACACGCCTGGTAGAACTGTGCAATTTTCTTCTCTTCATAGTTTCTAAATAAACCCTCACCCAAGTCATCATTACAGGTCACTTTACTCTGCAAGTGATCTTTGACCAAAGAATAAGAAAGGAATCACAAGTCATTGTTGAGCTTTAGAAGTTTTTTCTAGAGGTTTTTTTCTCTTTAACTAGTACACCAGAGTGTCTAGGGCAACAGCACTCTCAAGGTGATGTACAATTTCTTAAATATGCACCTCAAAGAGTATGTTGCCAACACTTCTAAACGTACTTTCTTTTGTACATGCGTTCAAGAAAACAACAGCAGAAATATTATTTTCTTCCCATTTAGTCATTCCTTAACTCTTCATTTTTCAATCATGATGATTAGTGAGAAAGATGTGTCAATGTAGATAAAAGTCAGTAGTTTTCAGGTTCCTGAACTTGTCCATTTGAAAGCATTTTTAAGTTTTCTTGTGACATCAATACTATTTTTTAATGATTTGCAGTCTTCTGCTAATGGAGGAAAAAAGTAATGGTGATTCTATTTGATCTATCAGCAAAATTCAAAGCAAGTGATTAGGAAGGACTGTTGATAGAGCTGAAGAACTTCGCAGCAATAGATACATATTTTCCGTACGAAATGCTGGACATTTTTCTTTCTGTGGAAAATTACAGCATTTATTTAAGTGCAGAACTATGTATTTAAAAATCTAATTTCAGGCAAGCTTTTTCTAAATCTAAATTTCTTTGCATTCATATATATATATATATGCACACACACACACACACACACACAGAGGTATACCATACCAATCTTACATATTTTGTGCATAAATCTCTCAAATTAAATATTTTTATGCATATATGACATGATATCATGCCAAAAGCTCTAGAGATGTTAAACAGTATGGTGTTATCCACCATGATGTAGCCAGAGTATTTCCTTACTCGGTTGATTATCTATTAATTACACAAATAATACATTAATTATTTTCAAAATGGTAGCCATTAGAGTATAAAAAATAATTACCTATCAAATATGGTGAGAGCACATCATTTTGTCATATATATTGAACCATCTTTGTCTCATTAAATCTGAAATTCACTATAAGTAAGTTTTCCATTCTTCACTGATCTCCTGGGGAAGTGTATAAAAGAGAAAATGGATATAATTAACAATACTGCAATGTATAATACATATATTTGAGAGAGAACATTTAGAACATTTCCAAAAACATTAGCTATGCCACTAGTAGAAAATCTGCTGGGGTTTAGTTTGACTTACTTTCCACTTAAGAGTTTAACCTTATTACTGCTTTCACTGTGATAAGTGAATCATTGTTTCTTAATGGAAATTTACTGTGATGCACCATCCCAATACACACAGCCACTGTACACAGGGAAACATTTTTAATAAAATAAACTCAACAATGCCATTGATTTTCGTTCCATAATGTTATGCTTTAAATTACAGTTATGCCTTAGGAAAAACTGTTATTCCATTTTGGAGGTGTTTTCCTTCCACGTTGCAATTGGAGGATGAATCGAGTGTGTAGCTCACATGCAGTTGGGACCCAAGATGAGAGTTATGTGGTGGGAGGAGTAGTTGTTAAATTCACTAGTAGGAAACTACTTCAAATTCTTTGGTTTTTTTATAGAAAATCATGCCATATAAATTTGATTGTTCTTTTTATTAAAGAATTCTTTACTGCATTATTTTCTTTTGGAATACTCCTGTGTAATAATACTTAGAATTTCTATAGTACTGTCCAGTCAAGGAGCTCTACATGCTGCACAGACATTACTGAACTAAGCCCCACTAAATATTTAAGGTAGGTATTATTATCATCCCCTTTTTAGAAATGAGGCGAATAAAATACATGGAGATTAAATCACTTTTCAAGGTTTTCACAGAAAGTCAAGTGTAGCCTAACCACAGCTTCTGTTCAAGAAGGGAGAAAGAATGAACACAAGTTGTTAAGCTATAAAGGGGGAAGCCGGGGTGTCTGATTGCAGTTATTTCTTCTGTTGCAACACAAAATGTAGACTAAGAAAATAAAAAAAATTAAAAATTACTTCAAATTCTTGAGCTCATCATAGCTACAAATATATGTTTATTTTATTTATTCATGCTTTAAGTCCTTTGAGTTCATGTTTTCTAGCTTTCCACAGAAAACTATGTGGGCAAGAACCAGAATCTTACTTTTTAAATGAAATCCAAAATTCTCAGGTAAACATCTAGTTCTAGCCCCTGAAATACCAGATATAGTGAGACTAATAATCGGCACAAGTGATTTTCTAAACTAACAATATACAGCTATTTTGTGGGTCAGGAGAGATTTGGCGCTGTAAAGAATGGGAAGCAATAATAGAAGAGTTTGCATTCTTTCATGAAAGTTTTACCAAGTTTCATTTGAGTAAGGTCTAGCCAGAAATTTATGTGCCTGTTAGCTTGTCAGTAGAAGTGGTCTGCCACGTTTCTTTTATGTGTCTGGGACTTCAAAAAGCATGCTTTTTTCTCTGCAAAATTCCCTCAAAAAGCAGGCAGAGAGCCTAAATAATTGGTGATATATTTCTGCCACTTGCAATAAAACTTAAGACATTAAGTGTTTTATACAGAGAAATGATCAGCCTCCAAAAGTTGTTTTGGGTTTGGTTCACACACCAGTTACTTGAGAACAAGCTTAGATTTGTGAATACCTGCCTGTCTCAGAACCCCTTCTCAATCATGTACAACTGGGAAAGCCTCTAGTGTTTCCAGTAGCAAGATTTATAAAGGAACCTGTTCTCTTTCTCCTCCAAAGTTGGATGAGGAATAAGATTTTCCTCTTCTGAACAGGATTTTAGCAGAGATTTTCTGCTAAATTATGTTTGGCAAAAATAATGTTGCCTTTCATGTCATTTCCTGATCTGGTTTTATTTGAAGCAATAAGCAACATGCTATATAGAGTCATACCTGTCTCTTAAATCTTTATTTGTGTCTTTAATAAAAATAGTCCACATTTCAGTAGTACTGAAAGCTTGTGGTTTTCATTCACATTAGTCAATATATCCATTAAAGAAATCAGACTGCTTAATCATACAAAACATGTTGAAAATTTATTCTCATTTGAAATTTCTAAAAGTCAACAGTTTATTGAATTCCACAGCTAGTATTATTTGTTGCCATATCTGCTTGCCTTGTAAACAGTGTAAATTATGTGATGCTTGTAACTATTTCTAATGACTAGATCCACTCAGAACTGTAAGTTTTCATCTTCCACTACATTTATGACTTGAGCATACCAGATGATGTAGTGTCATTTAAAAAAAAATGTATTTCTCAGCAGCATCTCTTATTTCTCCAATGCCTAACGCAACTGAACTTTCTGATTAAATAATATAGGTTGCATTGGTAATTAATAGTCAATATGTCTTATGATGCTTTTTATATTTTACAAAACTTTGTAGAAGAGTCAGCACTGTATATCATACAAAAAAAAACCCAATTAAACATACTTCAGTCAAATAAAACACAAGTGAGATTATGGCCAAAATGAAGTCTCCAAAAGGTTTGGAGACTCTGAAATTAAAGAAAATGCTAGCTATTCCTACAGGTGGCAGGAATTGCTTTCACCACCGCCTTCTGGATCCTTTACAGTTTTTAGAATGATGTTGCTGGCAGAGCTGCAGTCAAAGAATTACAGAATTTCAATATGCATGTAGCAAAAGTATGCAAAACAGTCTGCCACAGAAAGTCCAAAAGAAGTCAAGCTGGATTTAATCCTTTTCACACCTCTATGATGAAAAAAAAAAAAAAAAAGGTTTTAATAAATTTCTCAAAAGGAGTGTGACTTCAGAGATCTAAACCTTTTCACAGATGAAGAATTGTTTACCCAAATTTTGTTTGGATTCAATTTTAGCAAACAGAAATGCGTATAGTGGTAAATAGTACAAACCAGATAGGATTCCAAAGTTACATGTAGCCTAATGCCTTTTACAAAGGTCTGAATTTCCATGACCTACCATTCCAAAATACCACTTCTGTGGACCACTGAAATGGGAAACCACATCTTTATAGTAAAACAGCTGTGCATATATATTTTTTGGCCCTAATACAATCCATGGTTATATTGCTAAGTTGATTAAATATACTAAAATATCAATGCACAAGACTCTGTATATATGCAAATACACATAAACACAGAACAGATATTTGATGTACCTCAGATTTTGATTTAATATACTTATTACTGAAAAAAAGTTCACTTGGTGTTTAAATAAGCTCTCCCTATTTAAGGTAACACTGATATGACATCGAATTCCCATTTAAGTGCTCTGCTGAGATAGCAGCTGTCATTCCATCATCTCATTTTGGCTGTGAATCCTGAAACGTAAATTCTGGTTTTTTTTTCAGTGTTACTTTCTGAGTAATCAAAACATCAAAATTAAAGAATATTTAGTTGTCTAAGCCCTTTTTTCCCCCACAATTGCTCCCTTTGCTGGAACAAATGAAGAGACAGAAGAGCTCTGGAATAAGATTGGGGTGTGGGATGGAGGTTTCTCTAGTAACAGGAAGAGCAGAGCTCAGATACAACAGTATACTGAATGCTTTGGTGGACAGATAACCTAGTGGCTATTTTTAGGGTACAAATTCATATTTTGCTTACTTCATAGGTCTATTTTATATGCTGTCCCCTTATTTCTGATACACCAAGATGATTGCCCCACAAACAGCATAGGCAGAGGCATGTTAAAACAGACTAGCTACAGGGCAGAGATCTTCTCTAGATTACTAGAAAAGTTTCTTTTCTAGTAACTGGAAGAGAGGAAAGTGCTTTTGGGGTGCAATTAATCCGTTATGGTTTAGGCATCCAAAACAAAAAAATTGAAAATTTAGGCTATGGAGGAGAGATACTGTACCTCAGAATACCTGCTTCTAAATGACTAGCTCAGGCTCACATTCTCTATTAGTTCAGATGAATCCCACTCAAGAAATCATCAGGAGTATCATTAGGACAGAGGGACTTGGGGATGAGACAATTGCAATTCCAACTTAGAATGATTTGCTGGTATCTGTGAGGTTCTTCTACACTAATTACAGGTTTATTTCTTTTCCAGAAAGATTAAGCCCAAATTTCTCCTTCAGTCCTCCTAGATGTGCAATAGGGTGCTCATTTAAACCGTCTTGTTAACGGGAACTGGTGAGGAGGCAATTGAGCCCTTGTCCCTGTCTTTCTTACTGTACTGGGAAGATGTATTTTTAATTCTCTATTGTCATGGGTAAGCTTGAGAGACTTAAGGTCTAGCTCAATTTGAGCAACACAGGAGACACTGGCCTACAGAGGAAGCTGTTCCAAACTGGCCATTACAAAGTAAAGCTGGTAATTTCATAGTGACAAAGGGCTTACAGTTGCTTTCCCAAGACTTTAATATCAATGGCACCTACAGATTTTGAGCTATATTTCCCCCTCTAAGTCATGGCCTCTTGAAGACTCATATGTGTAGAAGTAAAAAAATGGCTTCTTTTGAGAGAACATCCTCAGTTCTATCACTTATTATTATTTTCATGATGAGTGAAGATTTTTTTTCCCCCTTTTGATCCATCCAAATGACTCCTTGAAAATGGGACTGCTTATTGTTCTGCTATTGCTTTGAAGACCCTATTTACTGCAAAACCAGAATCATTCTCTTCTGTTACTATCAACCTGGAAAAGGAAAATGAGAAGAAAGCAGAAGATGAGAAAAGAAAAGGAGAAAGAAATATTTCCCCTAAAAATAAGCCAGGACTGACTTGCACTAATTTACAGAGAGGGTTGGTACTATGGTTGGCCTCAAAGCTTTACCTTTGTTACTGATAACATGTAGAAAAACAAGTACAGTGTGGACGGGGAACATAAGACAGTTAAGAAAAATTCACTGCACTGTCTCCATGAAGGTTCACTTTGTACTACTGCATGTGATTAGACGATTTATTTGATTGTCTATAACTGCCCCTACGGAGTCATAGCATTGCATTTTTAGGTGCAAATCTATCTAATATTAGTGGATTATTGATTGAATAGTGTCTCTGGAGCTGTTAAATTCTACTAATGAGGTTTTTCTTTAATTGGTGGATCATACTGGGCAGTTTCTCCAAGTTTTGTCTTTGTATGTAAGTTAAAAGATCATAGTCCCAATAGATAGTATTGTTATGGACTGTATTAGTACCTTTACTTACACTGAAAATAATTTCATACTGTCAGGAAATCTATTGATTTTAGTAGAATTGTTTGCAGGGTGAAGTGTAATTTAGTATGAGTAAGAATATGAGTGTAAAAGAACAGGTCTGCAATATACATTCCTTAGTGTTTATTGCAGTCCTAATCAGGTCAATTATGTAACACAAGTATGAGATGTCAGTCAGGAATGGGATTTGTAGACTGGTACCATATTTCTAGGGACACAAGAGCGGCTTAGATTATACTTTCTGCATAAAGTCAATGGGGGAAAAATATAGTATGTGAGTTCCTGTCCTTTGACGGATGACTCCTTTAGTGTTCTCTTAGGGAAGAGCTGCATTTCCTTGTGTCAGAATAAAACTGAAGGCCTGGCCCCTAATCTGAAGGATTTTCTCCACATTTTGTCAATGTCTGATGATGCAATGTCATTCTTATGGAACCATCTTTCCCTTTATCACATTGATGATTATTTTCATGTTTTTGTCACTGTAAGAGGAACCTCATTATGTTCTAAGCATTAGTGAAGGAAGAAGTGAAGGCCTCTTTCATGGCCCCTTTTCTTTCATCCTGTCTAGTCTTCTCACCCCAATCTTATTGGCAGTGGAAAAATGGCGCTTGAAGGTGCAATACTATGAGTACCTCTGAGTCTCTAAGACCATCACAGACAAACAGCCACTGTAGCCAGACATTTGGTTCTTGATAATCCTTAGCTTTTTGACTGCCATTCACAGTTCATCTTGACCAAATCAGCTGCTTCTGTCCTTCCTTCTAATTCAAGCCTTCTCGTTGTCCTGGGACTGAACTGTGTATGTCAGTCATGTCTGTCTAGCTTGTACAAGAGGCAAGTTAGTATTAATTTAAAACTTAACGTATTTAGAGAATCACAGAATCATAAATTTTAGAAAAGATCTTCAAGACCATCGAGTTCAGCCTTTGACTGAATACCACCATGTCAGCTAAACCATGGCACTAAGTTCCTTTCAGGTAGTCATAGAGAGTGATACTCTGAGCCTCCTTTCCTTCAGGGTGAACGATTCCAGCTCCTTCAGCCACTCCTCATATGATTTGCTTTTCACCAGCTTTGTTGCCCTTCTTTGGACATGCTCCAGCACCCCAATGGCTTCCTTGGAGTGAGGGGACCAGAACTGGACACAGGACTTGAGATGCAACCTCACCATTGACGAGTAGAGAGGGACAACTTCTTCCCTAGTCAATGTGGTGGCTTGTCTTATTTGCCAGGTTAGGTACTGAGGTAGCTACCCTACATCTGAGAGGAGTGAACTTACCTCATCACAGTGCTGCCTGGCTCTGCTTGATTCTGCTCTCAGTAGCTTTTCCTGTTGGGGACTTTCAGTTTCTTGAACTGAAACCAAAAACTGTGGGCCTGTCTGTATTTTTATGCTTAAGGTAAGGCAAAAGAATATATATCCATTCTGAGGATGCACTGCTTTTTGGAAATCAGATGAACACAATTTCTGGAAAAGCTAGTTTGTTGTCCCTGTGCTTATACAGATAGACATGAGAACATCACAATTGATTTTCCTCAGTTTACCTTGGCACAGCTCAACTTCTATGTTTTTGTATCCAAGCAAAGTTTGCTTCATTGACATAAGAGAAAAGCCAAAGGAAATCTCTTTTTCCTTACTTATTACATGTGTTTATTTTCCCTTTCCTGTTCTGAAACCTCCAAAAGAATAGTCTAATCTATTTTATGTTTGCTACTTTCCCATAAAAAAAGGTAATACCTATACACTTCAGGACATGTTTTTCTGTAATTCAGAATAGGGTCTAAGCTCTCAGTATATTTTGGAATACACCAGGCCCATTGCGCAAGGACAGCAAAAACACGTGCACCACCTATGAGGGAACTAGATTTAAGAAAGGGAGTAAGTACAATGTTAACATCTGAACCTCAGCTTGAGATTTACAGATATTGATGTACACCCACACAAGGAAGTTTTTCCTTTAAAGCCCAATATAGCTCCAAGATAGAATACAAAGTATTAACAGTTTTAACTCTTTACTAAAAATGCCTGAAATTCATACCTCTGGTTTTTAGGCAATTGGAGGAGGTTTCTTGGCATAATTTGGATCTGTGTGGAAAAACATCTTGATTTCTTATAAGATGTAATTCTAAGTGAATTTCAAAGACGGGAGGTCAAGTTGAACCTAAATGATGCCTTACATGATTTTTTAAAAAAGTTTCCACCTGTTCTTGAATTTGTTTACTGTCTTGAACTTCTACACATTTCATTTGAAACTCTACTCAGTGTGATGATCTAACAAAAAATTCAAATTTAAAATGTCCACTATAGGCAAACATATTTTTGATCAGGGAAGTTCAGGATTCACTGCAAAAACAGGATGTTTATCCTACCTGTCTGATGATTAGTCTACTTTTATCTTAGCATTTTCCGGGGGCAAAAAAAGAAACCCTGGAAAATTGGGGCACTTCCTGCAATATTTCTCCTTTGAATCTTTTTCACTGGAAAGATAATTTCTCAAATGAGAAGGGGACACAAACTAGAGGCATTTATAAACACTATGCTAGACTAGAAAAATGGATCCTCCTGCCATCCCCTCTGGCTCCTCTATCTGAGTGACTTGGCTTACTCCCTGGAACCAAGTTAACCTCAACTTCAAAGTGGGTAGTATATAGCTCTAAAATACTTCAGTTTGAAAATGAATTGAATTCCCTGTATGAAAAACAAGAAAAATAAGGCTTGGAAAAGATATGTTTTATTTCATTTTCATCCAACACCATTTAACTTTTATTTTTAAAAGTTATCTTCCTGTAATTGCACACTAGTTTAGAGTTAAGATAGGAGCATCTTAACAATAATGGGCACTTTTTTTAACAGATTATTGCCAAAAGTGCATTCTTTATTCCAGGGAGACACTGTAATAGATACCAGCGCTTTCGTAATGATACAAGCAATCTGTAAGCTATTATAGTTTCTTTTATAGTAACTTAATCTTCATATTGTTTTATACGTCTGGAATTTTAATAGTGTTTTTAATTTATGAAGAGGAGTATATTACATATTGCCAGTTACATGGGAGTATGAGCTAAATAACAGACCATTGAATGGTATTCCTACAAACAAATATTTTGAAGTACTTAAACAGGCATAAGGAATAGAACAAAGAAGTTAAAGAATGCCATACAGATATAATAGTAGCTTTTATGGAATGGGTCCAGACCCATCTAATCTGAATTGCAACTGTTTTTAATGCATATATTTTATTTTACTTCTAGAGAAAAATGGGAATGCTATTTAAAACTAAATATTTTTCTTAATATAAATATATTTACCTCGTTAATGAATTTAATTATTAAAATAATAAAATAACATATAAATAATCTATTATGTTAATAATATGTATAATAAAAAGAAGTAATTCAATTATTTATTCAAATAATTACAGATACCCATGTAACTTTTTAAAGCTAATGAAAAGAATTCATTAAATACTTGCTTATATGTAGAATGCAAACCCCTGTGTACATTCTTAAAGCTCGTGCAAAAATGAAGTCTTTTTTCCTTCTAGTTCATTGTCATTTTTAATAGGTCTAGAAAGAGACACAATTCTCTTGTAAGAGAATTATAACACTTTGCTAAGCAGTGAGTTACAGAGATATGATCAGTGTAGCAATTTAGTGGTTGTAATACTATTAAAAGTAGGGTTTTTAAATGAAGAGAACCAGTTCACTATTTTGAAAGAAGTGATATTCTACTTTAAACTGCCATTCTGTATTTCTGACTTGCAATTAGATGATATTTCTAAAATGTCATTCCTGGATTCTGTTGTGACTGTCATCATAATAAAATGTGACAGGAAAGATATTATATCAATACTTTTTCCATAATTAGCATTACATTTCTCTCAAGGGTTAAGTACAAAGGTTTTTCACTGAATGGTCTGCAAGCTTTGTGCCTTTAAAATCTTTTAATTTAGCCAAGACTGGTGACAACTGGGAGACAGATCTATGAACAAACCCGTTTGGAGAGAATAGTTTTGTGGTGTGTGATATATGTTACGCAAATGAGCTTATTAGGGCTCTCATCTATTTTATTATTGGTGCCCAATTTAATAGAGGCATTTAAAAAACAATATTTCTGCCTGCGTCCTTGAAATGAAGAAGATACATTGATATAATTGAGAGCAAATGATTGCATGTTGTGCCATTTAATCATGTCATTTTTCAATTGCTGTTTTTTGCACTTCACTGCATACTTATAGAATATTTAGCTTCAATATAGATTAAGTCACACAGTATGTAACTGAGTAGATTTCCCATATTAGGTGACATATTCTTTTAACCTTGAAATCAGCAAAAGCATACAGGTTTGGCAGTATTTTTCTAAACAATGACAAGTAATTATTCATTTTCTATCTTTGTCATTTAGCTTTTTTATTTTAAGGAATTACTCCCCTATTAATATTTTTTGAGAAATTGTTGATTTTCTTTTTCATTCAGAGCCAAAAATTCTTCTTTTCACTGTCTGTCCTGAAAGACTGCATTACCCTGAGAAGTTCCAACAGGCATTGCCATTTCACAGACAACACTGAAAAACTACATTTTACCCAATCTTTGCAAGCATTTCTTCTTTTATTTTTCCTGTTTTCACGTTTCTTGTTTCTGTTTATTGGTGTATTATTTCTGTTAGTTGAGATACTTAAAAGTTTTACATTATCACTTTTAACACCTGAAATGCTGCCCTAGCCAAAAATCAGGCATAAAAAGGCAGATAAATTCTAAGAGGTGTACTTTGACTGGTGTACACAGAGGGGTGACTTTCCTTCTCAGATCCTGACTTAATTTCTGCATGTGATTGTTGTTCTAAAGAACAGCAGATCCATTTTCCATCAAAGAACAACTGGTGCAATCAGAAGTGTATCATTCCCTCCCTCACATACCCACATTATGCAACAAGGAGGAAGAGTAAGCCTTTAACACACCAAGGTTAGACAGACACTTCCTCTTAGGTCTGGTAATTTATCTGCAGCTGAACTTTTGTGTTCCGAAAACCAGCCTGTATTGCCCGTGCATACACAGAAGCCCAGAAATAGCCCTTATCTCAGTATACCTTGGCATATCTTCTGGACCTGAAAGCACAAAGAAAATCCATCTGTTTAAATTACTGTTTGTCATTGTCCAACTCTTTTCAAAACTCTGACCATCTCTACATGAACATTTAATCCAGTTGTAGAGTGAAAACAAGAAACTTCAGATCCCATAAAAGTGAATTCTCCAAACAATAGGCTATAAATGGGGCCATGAAAACACCTCAACAATCTATGTGGTTAATTTGTGTGGATTATGTGGATTTAAGGCAACTCAACTAATTTTACAATGACTTTTAAACTACTTTTAAGCATAATTAGTCCCACTGAATTCATCAAAAGTCTTTGATAGTTAATGTAAACACCTGGCCAAGATTCTTGATGTAACATGTTTCAGTGGCCTACTCATCATACATGTTGTGTGAGAAAGCTGACTTCCCATACAGGTCTTTCAGTCATGCAGAGCAGGCGGTGCAGCACAGCTCAGGTGCTGATATGCTGCAGGAAGGCTGAGGGATGGAGACTCACTGGGGCTTGAGGAGCTATAACATTCCTCAACTTCTCACCTTTCTATGCCTCTCGCATGCTCTGGAGCTGCCTAAAGCTGCAGACATGTTTCTAGTCATATGCCACTCACTTAGGAGTCACACAGCTAAGCCAAGCACCTTCTGTTCAGATCATGGCCACTTCCATCCCCATAGATAGTGCCATTAGCCCTTGGCTTGGAAGGAGTGTTTGATGTCATTTGACTCAGCAGGGGCTTTTCCAGATGATTTAAGTCATGGTATTAACAAGCTGTGAAAGTAGTTTCAGGTATCCCTTTTTAGCTATGCGGGTGATAACTTCAAAGCACTGAAAATAGGAGTAGGCAGGGGGAAGTAAAACCTTCCAAGATTCTAGCAGCATGGACAGGAATCCTCAGTATGGGGAGCCATGACCATAAAAACATTCTAATGACTAACACCTCAATAATATCAGGGTATCTGTTGTGAAGCAAATGGCTCAGACACAAAGTCAACTTCATACACAGCAATTGCAGTTACTGTGTATACTCTTAGCCTACAGCAAAAAAGTCAAATACATTTATTTAAGTCTCACTGCAAATGGCTTAAGTGAATATGTTTCTCCCACATTTGCAAAGATTTGGATTGTGTTTATGTTTACCACAGCTCAATGGAAACATGATAGTATGAGGGGACAAAATTGAAAGTGTCGGATCTCTTGATATGCACTTCAGCAAATCTTCTGCACACACAGAAGACTAATTGAGCCTAAGTGATGAACCTCAGAGTACTGTTAGATTATGTCCTAATTTTCTGAACCTTCAAGTGCCCAGTAGCTTACTATAACAGCTGTAAACCATAAGGCCCTAGGCTCAAGAGAGATACTCATCATATTTCCTTACTCATCAAATTTTTAAATTAATTTATTTTTATCAAACATGAATTATAGCTTCTATATTCACATTGTAGAATGTACCTTGCAAATAATTAAAGTAACTGTCATCTTGGAAGCATACTTTGCATGTACAATTACTGTATTGACAGGTTTTTATACAAGGATTCCATTTTAACAATAGCAAAACCTAGATGGATATACAACACCACAGTGTGTATATCATGTCATGGTCTATAGGCAATTATTTTGTCCCTTTAGGACACTGAATACAAGACCCTAATACTGCTTAAAGTCATTATTGCTAGTGCTATTATATAGGGCTTAAAGATGTCTTTACATGATTAAGCTCTCTGGGTTTTAAAGTATTGTTTCTATAGCCAACTATTTCAATACATTGTTAGATACAAGCACTTCATTCTTCTCCTGTTTAATATTAACCATAATATCATGTAATAAAATTGAAACAAAAGTGCCATAGGCCTAATTGTACTGTCACAGCCATGTAAATCAGAAATAGCTTCAGTAAAGCTACTGTTATTATGCTGGTGTAAAATTGATATAAATTAGAAATGACTTGGATGCTGTAGCTCTGCTTTCAGATAACACAATGTAAAGGCCTCACTTAAAGTCCCCTGTAATGGCTTATGAATGCAATTCTCTTTACCTCATCATGTTAAAAGACATTGTATCAGAAAAGACCAATATTTATAAGGGATGACTTAATCAGATAGATCAAGATAAATTAATGTTATGGGGCCAGATCCTGAGCTATATTGATTTCTATGAAGTTAATGCAGACCTACGTAAATTTGGCTGTGATTGGTGTATAACTCACCATCACTTCCAAAAAACCTGAATTGCCTAGCTGTTATAAAATGTAAAATAAGAACCCTGACTTTAGATACACTTTTTGGTCCGGTTTGGTTGGCTGGTATTTTTCCTGATCTGACATTAAGCTAATGAACAGCATCAGAAAGGAAATGTGCCCGACGTGATGGTTACATCAAGAACTACGAAGGAAAGTAGTAATGAACTCTAGGAAAATAAATAAGGGCAAGTTCAGGAAACGCAAGTGAAAATGCAGCTCTGGTATAAATTGAATAATAAAATTCCTAGTCATATTTTGCCATAAATAGTGGTTTGGGAATTTGTCATTCACCTTATTTAAAATTCAGAAATATTAAAGTTACAGAGTTCTCTCATTACAGAAGTAATAGAATTCTAGCTATTATAGAGTTAGGGTAATTTAAATAGCTATAGAATGCATTATATCAATAAGTGGAACATCTGTATGAAATGTCCACCTGCTACTATACTACTCAGTGTACTTTACAATGAAATGTACTTAATCATTTTAAGATGTCTTCTAATGAAGGCTTATCGGGAATAACATTTTCAACACAAATACTTTTAGGCATTAGAACTTCTGCTTTAAATGAGATTGCATTGCCTTGTTTACCCTTGTTGATTAATAAGCAATCTGTTAGGATGGCCCAATTGTGCTAGTGAAAGTAGATTAGTAATTCAGCTATGTTTGTGAGTTTAATCATCATTTCTCTTGAAGGCTTTAAAAGAAATCTCTTTTGCACACTACCCCTATGCAAAGAAAAGATACATATTTTAAGATATATATACCAACCTTTTGGTTCACACTTTCAGCTTAATATTATTGATCAAGAACAGCAGTAAAATACTGTTTGGGTTATAACATTTCTAGTTATAAATTTCAGTTTTTAAAAAAACAGAAACTGAAACTGGAATTCACTTTTCTATAGAATGTTTTTGTTTTTCTAAGAAAATTAGGAAAGTTGATCCTGTTTTTTTATCAGTTAACGCTTCTGAACAGCTTTGAGAGGTGTAGTGGCTTTTTTTGCTTGGTTCTCATCATTAACTGGAAGTTTAGAGGCAAACACCCTGTCTTCAAAAAAGATGATAGTTCAAATTTTCTCATGGGGTCATGCACTTTCATCTGTGGTGTCCCACAGAGGGAAACAGATGTTGGCAAATTACAGTTTAAATTATCTGGAAAGCTCCCATGTGCAGAGCACAGTCCTTTTAAATTCAGGAGTAGCACAGCCCTATGATAATTATTGAATACTTGAGCTATGCAATGTTATAAAAGTAAAGGACCTCAGAACCTGGGCTGAAGCAGCCATTCTCACATGTATTTCTGCCTTCTGTACCTCAGCTTCATAGATGTTATTATTAAAATTTGTTATGAGTTTAAAAAAATCCTGGTTTGATGTTCAGTGACAGTAAGTATAATCATGAATAAAACCATGCTTGGAAGCACCCCATGCCATTAACTGCTTCCGGGTGGTAGACCTCGCTCTAGTTCTGGCATGTAGGATGCATTATTTATTCTGTTCCTCAACAACATTCTCAGTACATTTTCTTAGAGTTTTAGTGGAGAACCAACATATCCTGGCTCCCATCAACTTTAAATATTAGGGCTTGGCAATTGTCTTTCATCCTCCGGTTTACGTCAGACTGCATTCTCAGTAGCACTGGAATCCGTATATGAAATAAACACAGGGAATTACTCCTTTTCAGGGATGATACAATTTTCACAGTTTTCCTACATTTACTTGAATATGGAACTACCCTGAAAATATTTAATGATAACAAAAGACATCTGTAAACAATTTTATACTGAATTTTCTCCTTCTGTAATGTTTCTCCTGTTACAGGGCACATATGACCCATACTTTCTATTGTTTTTTTCTAAAAATATACATCTTCTCATTGCATGACTACAATTTTTCCCTCTTATTTTTATGTAGAATTTCTGAAGCTGATTACTGTCAGGGTAACTCATTTCAGATGTGACCCAGTTCAATGAAAAAGAAAGGAAGAGTAAATGAGTCTACACCATAAAACTTTCAGCATTATAGAGACAGTTAGCTATGTATGGCATTTGTTTGAAGAAGACTGAACGTAGTGTTAGTCTGTCTGTGCTATTAAGGTTAAGACTGTATTTATCTGAAAATAAAACAAGCTTTTTTAATAAGCTTTGACAGAAGTACAGGAATGTATGGAACACCTGAAAAAAATATTGCAAGACAGAGATTGCGCATCGCTAAATATCACATAATAATTAATGTTTCAGTTTGCAGATTATTCCATGCTGACATCTGCTGTTTGTCTGTCTTTCAGTCTCTATGCTCTGAGATCAAGCAGAGGCGCCGTGGGGTAGCCTCTGTGCTGCGATTGTGCCAGCATCTCCTGGATGATCAGGAGACCTGCAACCTAAATGCCGATCACCAGTCCATGCAGTTGATAATCGTAAACCTTGAGAGAAGGTGGGAAGCCATTGTCATGCAAGCTGTCCACTGGCAAACCAGGCTACAGAAACAATCGGAAAAAGACTCGGTGAGTGATGCTTGCTTTAAAAAGGTCTCGTGGGATTTCATTCTTCACAAGAAACCCTTTTTCAGCACAAGAAAAGCATATCCATCTCTTGAATGTTTTCTTCTGATAGAGATGCCATTCCTAGTCTTTACTGTCTACAAGTGAATCTTCAGTTTTTCACATAGTATTATGGCCAGCACTGTTTAATAATATAAACTCACATATACATATTGTATTTGCTGGATGTTTAATCTCATCATATCTGATCCCACCCAGTAAAAAAACCAATCTTTTCCTGGTGCTAAGTTGCTAAGTATCTAACAGAATTGGGCCCAGAGACATATTTCACTGATTTTAAGTATATTTTAGAAAAAGAATTTCCTGTGTAACTAAGGCTGGTTTTAATTAGCATCCCAGCAGTAGATGTGTATTTCATATGGAATGTCATGGGTATGTGATTAATATACAATCCTCTGTTATTTGAATATAAGTAAAATGTAGTAATTTGCTTTTATCTCAGGGAAATGATTCCTAAGAGGCAAAATAGCACTCTGCTTAAACCATCCATTAAGTGGCATGAATTAGATTGGTTTTCTACAGCATAAAACTATATTACAAAGCAGGGGGAATAAAATAATCCCTACTGTAACACCATTGACTGCAACGGATGAATTGGCTCAGCATGTTTTGTGCAACTATCACACTGCTGAAGTCTGTATAATGCAGCTACATTGACAGCAATCTATGTAGTTCCTATGTAGTTCATATACTGAAGAGTCTTGGTGAGATTTGGGAATAAATGATATATTTTTTTAGGTCCATATCAAGCAAAGCAAAGGAAAAAAATCCAGACACATCCTTCTTAGAAATTATCTGACTAACAGTGAAATATTACTTTTGACTTCTTTTTTTTAAAGTTCCTTTACAAAAATAACAGAAGCTATAATTCTCTGGCTCAGTTAGGGTCCTACAGTAGGAAGATATATAAGGCATTGTTTAGAAACTCCAGCAGTTCCTGAGTGAAACTGCTATTAGTCTAAACAGTCCAAGAAATGGTGAGTTAGTGAAAAGGATGCTGTGGACAAGTAAACTGGTGAAGATAATAATAATAATGTTGCTTGCCTGCCTTTTTTAAAATTTATAACATAGGAATGCTCCTCTGCCAGTTTGTTTTATTGGCTCTTTTGCTTTAGGCATTGATAAAGAAATGGGACTCAGTGAAGGAAGAGATTTGAACAGACTGTTAGGACAAGTCAAAAGGGGCTCTGTATGAGGCAGCATGGAAAGAACTCATCCCTGAAAAGCAGATGTAGTGTTAGCATTGGTTTTATAAGCATAGGATTAGTCAACTGGCAATGTAAACCGTGATGATAATTAAGATTGTGAGAAAATGTTACCGAAATTTCAATGGAATTAAAGGAAAAAATAGAATCAGTGAGAATTCAGAAAGAAGCTTTATGGAAATTGCAGGTAGGAGTTTGAAACAATACATTATGTTAAATTGAGAGGAAAGTCAAGAAATAAAAGAAGACTAATGCCATCTCAACAGCTGCAGAGAGTTTTGATGGTACTGAGTCTGGGAGAGCAAGAAATGAGAACAGACGTCAAAGAATTCATCAATGAAATAGGCTGGGCAAGTGAATGGGTTAGAAGATAAATATGAGACTGAGGAATAGAAAAGATTGATAAAGAAAATACAGTAGCAGAGATTTTTAATTCTCTTGAGAAATGCTGGTTATGTTTTTTTGATAGTTCCATCTTAGGAATATTTTTAGTCATATTACTAATGTGTTGCAGCAATAGCTCTAATAAATTGGGTTAGTGCTACACAAAATGTTTAATGATCTGACCAGCAGTAGGAAGAACAGTTGAACTTTGGAGCTTCAGAAATAAATATGTGAAGTATTTAGGCAACAACCAAACCATAAAACAGCTCTCAGAATCCTGATTTTCTTTTGTTAGAGGCTGAATGTTATTGGGTCTGTAGCAGCCCAAGAGGGAGTGAACCACAGTCCAGCTGTGTTATCTTAAAGGTATAGTACCACAAATCAGCAGTTCTGGGTGTTTTTTAGTAAATGTGTAGCTCCTATTTAACTTGGAACAGAAAGAAGTTGCATTTGTGAGATAGAGAGAGTCCTGACAGAGGTTCAAGTTACTGTAATGAACGCACATTATCCTCTATTGCGTATCGGCAGTGGCTGTATGGAAGCAGTTGCTCTAAATAAACTGTTAGGAGGTAATTAGAGCTTGGTGCTGCTCTTGCAGCAGGAGTGGGGTCTTGTGTTTCTGTTTGGGATTGCAATCGATCAGGAATGGTGACATGGTGAGGATATGAGTACAGAATTTCACTTGATATCTGGAGGCTTGGAACTTCACAAGGTATCCGCTGCTTTGTTCCCACTTTGCCTGAGGTGGTGTGAAGTTATTTGCTGGGCTGAGCCAACTTTCACTGGCTGAGGGGTGTATCCTTCTTTCTACTGAGAAATAGCAGGTATTTAGATGCTCATGATGCTCATCTAATATTTACTGTGGGTTGTTTTGTTTTGGAACCTCTCAGGCTGCTTTATAATAATGCTTCCTTAAAGTATGTCAGTATCTACGAGTTTCCCTTGCTGATAAAACTGTCCATATTCTCAGCATTTAAATATGATCCAGCCACTGCAGGATTCATGTTTCTTTGACTTTCCTTGCCTGAGTTGGCATGTTCTAACCTTCCTTTTCACTCAGTTCCTGTGCAGTCATTTCTTGGGTAGGTACCAGAATAATTTCTTCTGCTACCGTATCTCTCTGTATTTGATGGTGTGCCAGTCTTGGCACACAAACTGTATCCCTTGGTAACAAGTCTGTCTTTGTGGTTGCCCACAAAATACTGTAATTTATGAAAACAAATGAGATGTTTTTATAGTGTGATGGCATCTGACTCATTCATGGCATCTGACTTGCTGACAGTAAATAAGATACCCCAGATAATCGTATAGTCTCAGTGCAAGAGTCCCTTTCCTCTTCTACTGTTTTCTAATTGTGTCCTGGGATCTTCCTTTGTCCCCTTTCCGCCCCTTTTTACATTCAGTCACTTATCTGGGCCACTTAAAATATTACAAAGGTATGCTGGTATTAACCACAGAAAACTTTTACGTTTCTTTTGAATTGTCTTCATTTATAGTCTTCATCAGTTTTTAATTTTGCTCACCTTTTGCAATAATTGGCACCATAAGTTTACAAATAAGAAGTTATTAACATGTACTTCATGCACCTACAGTCGGGTAAAAGCTCATAAACAAAGTTCCATCTAGAATGTGAAATTATCAGTAAGAATCACTCCAGAAAGATGAAATATGATTAGATTCAGTAGGTTAATCTAGATATATAGAATGAGTACTCATAAAATGAAAAAAACCTCAGAAGACTGGAAGCAGTCCTAATTTGTTTTAGCAAAAGAGGTTTTTATCTCCCCCATCTGTTTGTTTTGGTGGTGTTTTTTTGTTTTGTTTTGTTTTTTTTTCCCTATAAATTCTTTTCATCCAGATTTATCATTCCATATTTTGCTGATATAATGTTATATATCACCTTAATTTTAACTTCAGGATTACACAGATGCCTTATAGCTTCTCTAACAAGACCCTGCTAGCAATCATCTTAAAGGAAAAAGGATACTGCCTGGCAATTGCAATAGCAATAGCAACAATCTTCATTTAACTAAACTCAAAATTGCCATCTAAAAATCCTGCTCAACAGCTGGAGAGGATTTAACTTACTATACACTTCCCTTTAGAAGGTACAGTCTACTTCAAAGACTGAAAAGTTAAAAAAATGTTTTTCGGACAGATTCATTCATAGTCGTGCCCATAAATTAAGTCAAAGTGCAAATATATAAGTTGTTTTCCACAATTTTTTTTAAAAAATTTTTGCTCAGCCAGTAGCATATCCAATGCAAATTATGTGTTTAACTTCAACAGATAATTCCAGCTGCTACAGAGGATTCCAATTTGTGTATGTCTTGCCCAGATCAGGTATGTCTCTGTATAGAAAGCTACAATGAGGTGACCATGGAAATTCACTTGTTTGGGACAGGGAGAGAGAGAAAAAAACCTGTGGTTTCTAATGGATTTTACTTCAGCTGCAATTCAATATTCTGCCTTTTTGGTGAGTGGAGAAGCTGCTTTTTTTCCAGAATGCTCATTCATTGAATGAGAAACATACCTGTTTTATGGAGCAGACAATTTCTTTTCTTATTCAACAGAGAGAGCTAATTATTGAAGGGATAGTATTACTCATGCATTTAAAATGGAGATTTTGAGCTAAGGCGATTTGGGTTAAGGTGCCCTAATTCTCACATTGTTCTGAAAATGTCTGAAATATTAATTTGTCTGATCACCAAGTTCTCTACTATACTCATGAAAAAAAAATTTATTTCTCTTCTTCTGAGTCATCTTATGTGTACATTACACTGAAAGTCCAGCAGAACCTTCATCTGTATTGGCTTGAAAGTATGCTGTACATCCAGCCACATAATTGAAAATAATAAGGCCACAATAAATGGGATGGCCTTGGGGTATAACACCCAAGGGATTCAATTGGTGTCGCTTTGTATCAATGTCCATGCATCATGGTAATTGAGGTAACATAACCAATTACCACATTTTAATTAGAGTTGCAAGGACTTGGGAAAATCTGCAATGGTGAGACGGCTCACTTGAAAAAAAAGAATAAAAAAGAAAAGCACTTCTTTCCACAAGCTTGTTTCCTAGGAGGTAAAGAGCCTGCTTAAACGGCTGTTCAGCATTTTTACCCAACAACCTCCTGGTTTCCTTCTTTATTATGCATTTGGAAAAACAAATTGTTAAAGTATACTATATCGCTTCTGACTTGGTATCTTTATTTTTTTACTCTATTTATCTGTTTCTGTGATGCTTTCTGGGAAAGAAAGCAGTTTTTCATAATGTTAGGCATGGCGTCTCCACTTCTCTATATTTATTTCACTGATGCAGTATTTTTTCAACCCATAGAATGACACTTATTCTAAGCTTAAAAAACACACATAAACTCCCTTGTTTCAGGGGTAAAAAATGACTGTCGTTGTTCAGTTATTTGCTAGACAGCTTCACTAACAAAACTTGGTTTCCAGAAGTTTCTTATTTCATCACAAGCCATCATTTTGTGAGTCCTAGCTAAAAATCTTGCATAAAATGTAGAAGTTCATTAGGAAGGTCTAGCACAACAAAGTACTGAGGGTTGATTAACGTAATTGGATGAGAAGGGCACACTACATATTGTAAAATGCTGAACACCCATTGCATGATCTAGCCACTACAAATTATTTAATGACTTAGGTTTTTGTTTTGATATTGGACCTCTTCCATATAGTCTATGACAGTACTGTCTTGATGGCTTGCATTTGCTCACTTTGGTGCTTCCTTAAAATATTTAATTTTTAAGTAAATGGATATTTGATTTTAGAGTTTATATTATGATGCACCATCCTCATACTTGAGGTGTGTATGTTTTTGGGCTTCTGGGTTGCATTGCATGTCTGATTTGTGACATGAAATAATTATCTGTAGGATCTAAAATATAGTTACGCAGATGCTGAACCTAGGTCTAGATTTTTCTTGAACTTAATTGAAGATAGGTAATACATCCCATATTCTTGCAAGAAATTCTGTGTTTCTCATAATTTTCTTGAGGATCAGCCATAGTTATGAGGGCAGTCATCATGGCAGTGCACAGAGTCTGGATGATCTGATAAAACAAAGCTAGGAAAACCCTTGTTCTTGAGAAGATCTTAGTAAAAAAAAGGCAGACCCAGTCAACTTTAGTCAAAATTCAGAAAAATGTTGTGTTATATTCTTGAGAGAGTCTCCTGAGTGGTCACCTGCAATGGTAGGTTTTTAGAGTGAATAGAAAAAAAAAAAAAGAAATATATTTTAAGTCTTTCAACAGAGGGCTCTACTCCGTCCCCAGGGACTGCAAATCTTTCTGCCGCAACTAAAAGTATAAGGTAACAATCCAAGAGTGAAATACTCCCTGCATTTCACCAATCTGCTATATTATTCCACCGTTTCCCTCACTCTGGCAGATGTCGTGTTTTGCCACGGCTTTGTAAAATGATGGGAAGTTCAAACTCATAACCCCAGCCAAACCAGACAAGTTCTCAGGAATAATCAGCTTTAGTGGGAAAATAAGTAATATTCAGAAATTGGAAATATGATGTTTCCAAAGCACGCTGATGCTGAAAGAACTGTCAAACACCATTTAAATAGCAAAAATACCTCATTAAAAATAAAAGCTGAAATAGTTAGATTTTAATTTTCAAGGACAGAGGTCTTCAAAAGAACTCACTTCCTATTTAGGCACTTAAGTACGGGGTCAGATATTTAATAGTACTCAGCAGACATTGATTCTAATTGAAATGCATTGCAAATTACAGGATGAAGCCAGTGTTTTATTTAGATGCCTAATATCAGCTAATCATAAGTTCATGACTCAGGCCAGGACTGTTTTAAAAATTACAGTTAAGGGAAATATGAAAGTCACAAACTTGTGATTTTTTAGTTAATGACTTGTTGCTCTGCACGTCTAATGAATTGAGTTCTTCAAGGAATAGTATATGAGTGTAATTGAGGCTTATCTTCAGGTCTTTTTTTTTCAAGAGTTCTCAGACAAAATGGTTTTTAGAAAGAAAGGAAGAAACCTTATTTTCTGACAGGTTGCACTGCAGTTTTTCCATCTTACAAGGGCCTTCCAAATTGGATGATAGGGCTACAATATTTATGCCACTATGGACATATATTTGTGGGATCTCAGGAAGTATATTCACAGTCAGAATCCCATTGTTCACTATTATAGGATATTCTAGGAGCTGCATCAGCTCTAAGCAGACAGGCATAGAATTTAAAACTATTTAAAAAATGAATGCAAATAACTAAGGTACAATTATTTACTCTTTTTTCTTAACACAGAAAGGAAAAGGTACCAAATAAAATTATCAGGCAGGAGATTTAAAACAATCAAAAGGGAATACTATTTTCATGGCATGTGTAATAAAAATGAAATTTGTTCCTACAGGATATGAAGGATAGCAAAAATACAAATGACTTCAGTAAGTAATCAGACAAATTAATGGAGAAGACATCAATTAATGCTTATTAAATTCCGATTCTGAAAGTCCCCACAGGCTGACTTCTCAAATTTGGGAGGGCAGCTTCTATATCCCTCTATGTGTTTGAGGGTTTTCTAACTTTTCCATAAACATTCACTACCAAACACTGGAGGAGATGGACTCAGTTGAATGGACTGTTGATCTCACCGAGAATGACTGTTGCTGTTTGAAAGCACATGAACTTGTAGATTTGGAGGCCTACCTATGCTATATGTACAGTGAAGAAGTTTTACAATATGCCTAGAGAGTTTTCATTGTATTTGGAGGGGTTTTTGCTATATCCAAAAGCTGTAATGCGACCATTTAGGTAGTGTGCTTTCACCAGAAGAAAACTTCCAAAAATGTACCCACTTAGCAGTTTACCAAGACATTTCTAGCATAGTTTTTCTGTAAAACATACAGAAATTATAATAAATACATCTACTTAATATTTAAATATGCACGTACATTTATATCAGAGGTACTATAGTAATACTATAATACACATTAAATAATGAAATGTAAATCATGAGCAATGATGAGCTGACTTTCATTTCTCCTTATATATAAGATGTTTGTGTCATTGTTGTAGCTCTAATCCATATCCAAGTCCTCGTGTTTGGTATGTGCAGTAATATGTAAATTACCTAGCCAGCTGCGTTAAGCAGTGTTTGTTTATTCTATTTCTTTTGGCATAGCATACAACTGAATTTCTGCCAAAAATGTGGCTGCTTCAGGGAACACTGTTCGAGTCGAAGGAAGTTTTGAAAGGAAAGATATATCATAAGTCTTTACTCTGTGAAACAGTATAATCAAATCAATCTGTTCATAAAAAAGACCTATATTAACGTAAAATAATGAGTTGGTACAATAAATGAGCAAACAGAATCTTTTTAGAACACTCTGTTTACATCGACTTTGTAAACAAGAATACAATACTAAGAGGCAGTGACTTTTTTCATGCGTGGGAAGGATGACTAAAAGTGGTGAAATATGAAAATGGAAAGTTTAAGAAAAATTATTTTTAAATGGCATATTAATATCCCCTAACACATAGCAGTTAAGTGCATTTAAAATTAGAAACCAGTGACGTTTAAATGTTAAAAAATTGCATTAATGATGCGAGAGCTATCTACTTACACTTGCAGTCCTTTCAGTCTTGTCTGACACTTCCTTTTTTATCCAGCCAGCTAATTTCCCCTCCTTTGTGAGGAGTAACTGTTTTCACACTAGTGCTTACCCAGCAAGCCTCCTCATTGTTTCATGGTTAATTATCTTCTTGAGCTTCACCTTCTCAAGCAAAGGGAGAAAGACTGGGCCTCCCCACAGCTCTAATGAAAGCTAAGTTTGAGAGATTCATTTTGTGAATAAATGCAGTGTCTGATCTACAAACATAATAAATGAGTTCCTAAACTTTATGGAGTCACAGCTCATTCAGCAGGTTTACTGGTTTACTGAACAATTCAGAAAGACACTTCATTCTAAAAATCCATTTTGATTTTTAAAAGGGGAGGAATATTGTTCCATTGTGAAACCAAATACCATAAACTATTCCAAAATTTCTAAGCACTGCACAAAAAAGTACATGTCAAACATACAGTTTCAGCAAAAACCTGAGCAGCTGCATGAAAGAGCTCTATACTGCATATTAACAACACTTCTACTGATAACATTAATACTAATAGCCCTGTGCCCCTCAGTTATTACTTTGTAAACTCTTAGTATTCACTGGACATTTTGTGCCTCACCAGCACTGAAAACAGTCATTGTGGATAGACTGAAATCTTCAACTTATGTTTTGATTTGAGCCCAAGTTTAAGCTGCGTAGCACGTAAAATAAACTCACCTGTAAGAGAAGAAAGTTGAATAATGGCAATATAGTGATTTTGTAACAGTGAGTTACTCCCCATTGTAATTTTTTACTCTGTCAGACTAAGACAGGCATGTATAAACCCTCGAATTAGCAAGATATAGTTTTCCACTACTTTGGCTTCTTCCAAGTCAATTTCTACAAAGTATGCTTATATCAAATCATTTTGCAAGTGACCAAACCAAACTGTGCACTTGAGACACTGTACAGGACCTATTCAATGTACTAGCTTAGAGTGGAAATTCCAGTCCTTTTTTCCAGCCAGCTCCAGAGCTGTGCTGACATCTATTATGTACAGAGAGAGGTATAAACATCATCACTTACCAGAGGAGAAGAAAAGAAAATAATCTGAAAGTTCAAAGATGAGATGATCTTGGTGAAAGAGCTCTGCCTACCTAGGGACTGCTTATATTTGGAGATTAGGCCAGTGTTTCTATATAGCAACATTTGAAGAGCAGCTTTTCTTAGATATAGGCTGTGTAATGGCAAGGAGCAATTGTGCTGTTGTAGCCTCAAAGTGCTTACCATTGTAATTTTGATTCATTGCCAGAACTCCCTGCCACTTACTGACAACTGTGGTGTTTAACTTAGCTCTTGGAAATCCATAGGTGGGCAGACTGTGCAAGTACTTGTAATATGCAGTATTCTTCTAGCCTTTGACTTAACAATACTTGCTTATTGACTCCCCTCAAGTTGATATCTTAAATTTACAGATGGTGAATCAATCGCTTCAGGAAATGCCAGAAATGAAATTGCAGAGAAATTGCATTGAAAATTTAAATAAGGGGGACAGGGAGTCCATTCTCATTGATAATGTGAATTTGGTGGTCTCTCAACTGATTCAGAAGAAGAAACTGATTATAGGGACAGGTATTTTTCATGCAGCCCTGTTATTCATAAATAATAGATAAAGTCTCCCTTTCCAGTATACTGGAAGAATTTTTTATTCAGAAATTCAAGTCTCTCTATTCCAGCTCTTCATGAGAAAACTTCCTTTCTAGGTTTCTCCTAAGGTCAAACTCCCAAGGGCTTATGTCCTGCTCTTTTGTACCTTATATCTGTCTATGTTTCTATGGTGATTCTCACTCTTCAGAGTTTTTCACAAGCCCTCATTTCTGATGAAACAAAGCTCTTTAAAAAGCTGTGGTTTTGGTGTCCTGATGTGCCTGCTGTAGATCTGAGATGGCTATTGCATCTACTGAGTCCATTCATAGCATCCACTGAGTTGGTCTGGTTTAACTGAGAGTACACTGCTAAAGGAGTACCAGTTCCAATGTAAATGATCCTAAATTGAAAGTATTATTAACAGTATGCAGACCTCTTAACTAGTACAAAGAGAAAGCAACAGTGATTTTATTGTGCCTCTTGGCTTTGTTGGTACAAATTTGTTTATGAGCATCTACATGCAGAATGCAATTGATTTGGCATTAATACGATGTTCCACAGATTCCCTGGTTTTTTTTTTTTTTTGGATGTTTTATAGTCTTAACTATAAAGCAGCCTTTTGGGTCAAATTCTGAGTCTTTGCATGGATGAACTCCCACCAACTTGCATGGGCATGTATCTGAGGTGTATTGCCAGGATTTGCTCTGTTCTGAACTATGTGTGCATGGAAACATTTTGGTTTAAGATAAAGCCAGGGATGTTTTTCTAAGAGTTTCATAAAGGGCTTGTGATGGATTCTTGAACAAAGAAAAACATATATTTCTCTGAAGTAAAGGTGAGATATGAAATGACATTCAAGGGCAAAAAATCCTGTCATGTAACCTCTTGACAGATGAAAAGAAAGCTACAAAGCAGTAAAAACAACAGTTGGTAAAATATGTCATGTAGCCAGGTTTTCTCATCACAAAAAAAAGCCGAAATACACAACTTGGGATATAGGTCTGGGATTTTAAACCTATTTGGATGACAATGTTATTCAATATAAAAATGTTATAGATTTTAGTAACATCTAAAGGATTCTTTAGCAAATAAGAAATATAGGTGTTAGAAAGGATATGGTGGCAAAAAAAAAAAGAGGCAAATGCTTCTGTAGATGATGGAAAACAGATAATGGGTAGGTCATTAACAATGATCCTTTGGACACAGAGCAGGGACTGAACTCCTTGAGTCCCTGCTTTTGCCTTGATGTGTGATCAAAGTTAGTTCCTGCAGGCCTTCTGCTGACATGGCTCACCTTCTGTTTCAGCCTGGCTTGTACACTCCAGTGTGGTGTGTGAGTGGAGTGTGATGGAGAGGCTGGAGCCTTTCACTCTTTTGTCCATCTGATCCTGCAGGCAGCTTACCAAGGGAGTTAGAATACCCTTATCGGACTCCTATGCAGGCACAACTGACCCCAGAATTTTACCTAGCATCAAGTGACATAGAAATAGCAGAAGAATGCTTAGAGAATGGACATTTTCCCTCACTTCTAAAAAACTTCTACTACTAGCAGGAGTTAATAGTATTCAGCTCGGCATCCTCTTAAAATGCCACTGCAGTTATTTTACCTATTGCTTAGAAGATGTGCCCACAAAGCTGCTGCCATCATAAAGAAAATTACCTGTTTGAAAAGCTATGTGTGACAATAGTAATCCTTTAGACTGTTATTTCTGAGCATTATCAGAGAACTTCAAACATCATCATAGAGACCTGAGCAATGGTGGAGTCTCTGTTGTTCCCACCTCATACTGAGACCCTTGCAGGTGACATCTGTGACTGCAGAGTCAGTGTCCTTCCTGTGGTTCAGCAATCTGTGCATACAACCCCCCATGTAGGACCCTGGCACTACCTGTAAGCATACATGACCCCTAAAAGAGAAGAAGGAACTCTGCACGTGCAGGATTGAGCATGTAATGTCATTGAGAGAGGCAATGGTATCTGTAAAATGCAGTAAGAGATTACCACAGATTTAGGTCTTATTTTCTCAGGAAATAAATGTGTACTTGTTTTTAATTGCAATTGTAACAAATACGTATGTTCATGTATGTTTCTTTCATGATCTGTGATAAAGCATGCTGCTTCCATATATTCTGAGAATATATTGTAATGTGTAGGCCACTTTGGTGTTATGCACAGGGAGTTTTATGCATATGCATATGCTTATGCATATTAAAAATTGGTGTTGGAAAATGGGGATAGCTTTTTTGATGACTGTGATATAGGGAACACCATTTAGAAAATAAATTTAAGTGAGGCAGAGGTGAAGTGGCACTGTACACGACTATTTTCCTCAGCAGAAGTACTTGGCATGCTTGCATTTTTCAGAAGACAAAATCATGTTTGTCTTCCTTGAATGTGCACACATTCCTGGAGGTGGGGGATGGTTTTCTGTCCCTTTTCTTTTTTCCCTGGCCCCTAAATGCAGTTGAGTTTGGATAATTTGGCCACAGCAACTGAAGGATATGTTGCAGGGAGGGAGGAAGAACAGAGTTTGTATTTATTATTGTAAAAGCTCTTTTTTTCATGTTAATTCCTTTAAAAAAATATAATAGTACGTAGGGGTTACATTACAGGCCTGTTTCACCAACACAAAGTATCTGTACTGGAGTAGCACATGCAAATGAAGCCAAAACAGAGAATCATTGTTTCATATAATTTGCTTCAGAAAAAAGCTAAACTATTCTTGTTTTAGTAAAAAAAATAACCAATTGAAAAATTGTATTTTGATGCTTTTCCTTAAAGAGCATTGGGACTGAGGAAATGTCTTTATTTGGCTTAATAACCTTATTTCTTCCCATTAACATTTTCTGCAGATTAACTGGTTAGCCATTAAACACCAGCTCTACAAGGATTTAAGCACACACCTAATTGTGCTTACAAGAGTTATCCCACTAATGGGTTACACAGGGAATGCTGTCCTGAGCAAAATAGTTCTGGATTCAAAGTAGGAATAGCTAAAATCCTTAAAGCAGCACTTTTAAATACATTAGAATTAATTTAACCTTTTCACTCAGAATTCTGAGTCTATAAATTAATTGATTATTCACTTAATCATATTTAAAACTTTTCATGAAACACTATATGGTTCCTAAGTGTTGTTTATCTAGTGGTAATATGCAAAAAAATAGGAATATGCATAATATTGTGGATCCTTTGATTCTTATTACATTGGGATTTTTTTTTACTTTCTTGGTCAAAACTATTTGCTGTTTCTTACTTTTCTTACCGATTGTAGAGATCTTCTCTAAATTTAGTGGTATTTACTGACTTTATAATGTTAGAGACCACTCAGACCTAGTTTAAAACTACCCATTTTTAATTAAAAATTAAATATGCATTTTTATTCCCACATTACTTCACATATAAATAAATAGTTTCTGAATTTCAGGAAATTTAGTGCCTTCAATTACACAAACCTATATCCAAAAAGTTTACATGTGGAGATCAGCATGTCTGTAATAGACCCCTTCCTTTTTGGGTATTTGCATTTCAAGAAGGGATCACAGAATCAGAGAATCATACAGTCAGATAATGGTTTGGCTTAGGAAGGACCTCAAAGATCATCTAGTTCCAATCTCCCTGCCATACACAGACTCTTTTCACTGGACCAAGTCACTCAGATACCTTGATCCAGGCTAGGTGGAACTTCCTTTTGAGTCTTCCTAGAGAAACAAACTCTCTAGGAAAGACGTATTCTTAATTAACTGAAACAAATTAAAAAACATGGTGCAGCTCTTACACAAGTAAAACTTTCCCACTTGGAAATGGCAGTAGAAGATTCATCTACTTTGTGTAAAAGATGAATTGTACAATACTATACAGTTCATTCAAATAAAAAAACATAGAAGAAGAAACACCACCATTTTCCCCAGTAAAGTGAGCAAACAGAATTTATCTCTGGCACTATCTGACATTTATCATTTGTACCCTCCTCTGTATAACACCAAGTAAAGGATAAGGTTGGTGAATTTTAAACATTCTGTTGGCAAGACCTAATAATCTATTACTATCATGATAACTCTAATCATCTAGCATCCTACCTCTGCACTGAGCAGCCTGAAAAAGAGATATTTGATATGATAAAAATGATTCCTAAAAATTCCTGGGTTTTTACCTCACTATTGCTGTCAGTGCAGATGTAGTCTGGAGTGACACCACCTTCTATTCTTCACTCCAGAGATTTATTCCAGAGGCTATGGTGTGGCACTGCCTCAATCTCTGCCTTGTTTGAACAGTTCACTAAATTTTTAAAAAAAATATAGGGAAAATATATACCTGTACTAAAAACGCCAAATACAAAATGTGTGTGACTTAAGCTGAGTGGTTTGTTTCAAAGTTAAAACTTTTCCTCTACTTTGGAAGGGCTGCCAGTGTAACTGATAACCACTAAATTTGTACTTCAAGTTTATAACTACAGTAGTAATTCACTAATATCAATTTAGTCAGTTCCTTCAACAGAGAAAGCTATATTAGTTAAATGACCATATCTACATAAGTCTTTGCAAGTGTAAACAACAATCAGAAGGAAAATAAAATAAAACAAACTAACTAATTAAAAAAAAAAATCCCCTGCCATCAAGCTAAGCCAGCAAAATTTCTGAGTATATGCCAGGCCTCGGAAAAGCATGTGCATTTTAAGAATAAAAAAATAGGCTTTGAAGTGGGGAGCACTCAGTGAAGATGAATGGGCTGAGGTCACAACTCTACATGTTTTATTGTTTTAGTCCATCTGACTTGCTGAACAAACAAGCAGCCAAGTGCTGATTTACAGAGGGAAGGTTATCTTCCTGACCAATGAGGACCAAATGTTTTGTTTTGAAACAGAATCAGATTCTATGGAACATAAAATCCTTGGAACCTGCTGCTGATTTCCTGCCTTCAGTAATTTCTTCTTGCAGCTGGCAGAAGCTTAAAACAGTAAAATCAAGCAGTTTAGGAAACTTCCCAGAGCAATGTTTTCTTAATGCTGAGTATGACAGAGTCATAAAACATGACACAGAAAATAAGCCATTGAATCAGATTTCTTTTCTAATCTAACAGGTTTTCAAATAATTATATTTTCTTGAATTTTACTTACATGTTAGTTAAGGGTCAGCTACATCTGGGAAACTGAGTCTAAGTAAGTACAAACGAGGAGCTTTTATTAAAACACAGCAAACTGGCAAATCCAAATAAAGATTTCTGGACTCCACAATGTACAGAACTGCTCTGATAGCCATAGCTATCTAGCAAATGAGTGTTTTCGCAGGAATTTTTCTTTAGCCAATGTCTCATGGGGGAAAAAAAAAAGAACTCTAACAAAGGTACTCTGTATAAACTTTGGGGGAGGTAGATTCACAGAGACTCAAACCTTCAACATAAGTAATGACAGATTCACAAAATACCAAAGGCCTCCTCACCTGCCAAGAATGAAAAAATTCTTTCGCACCTGCAGTTCTGCCCATTATTATATGTGATATCTTAACACAGCTGCAGTACTCAGGGACCCACATTACAGCTAAGCCCAATGAAACATGAGGACACAGATTTATCTTAGATGGAGAGAGTCTTGATTTATCAAGTAAGTTAATAATCACATCACCCTGTTGAATGGTGGATAGCTGCCCAGTTTGGGGGAAATAATTCTGCCTGATTTCCATTGATTGTTTTAACCTTTTGTTTACTGGACATACTGGGATGGTATAGCCTTGTTTCTTGCACAGAAACAATGCCACCTATATCCATAGTTAAATAGGCACAGGAGCAGAGATTTGGCACTGTCTGTGACTCTTGCTGGTTAAACATGCCAAATACAGCGCTGCAGGACAAAATTCTCCTCATCTATCTATGACCAAGTTAATATTTATTTTATGTAAAATGACACTGGACAAGAAAGCTTCTTTTAAGAAAAGCATGTAGTTAGGGCTTCTCCTGAGAGAATAGCTTGGTTCATATCTCTTTTGCCCAGTCTGGCAAAGTGTCCCAGCCCAAAATCTGTGTCCTAACTATGGAGCTCACAAAAGGGCTGTGAAGCTTTAGTTCCTACTTCAAAGAGAATTTCCAGCTGAGAATCGAAGTCAGAAGTATGTGCCTTTCCCTGCACAATTAACCTTGGCTGGGTCTTGATGAATCTGAGTCAGTAACTAAGTTGTGCAGAACTGTACTTCGTTGGACTACAGCTTCATTTTATCTGCTTTATATTTGCTGGGATTTGCTCTTGCTGTTCGGCATCATGTCAATGCTATATTTTAAAAACATCTCTTGCTCAAAGAAAATTGGAGAAAGCAAGAGATCAGAGTTGAAAGGTTTCTTGGAAAAAGTGTTTGTGTTTCTGGATACACTGATCACGGTTCAGCTGTTCAGATGATTTGAACTAAACAATTCCACATTACTCAACAGTTCTATTACAAGATTCCTTGTAAAAGCAAAGCTTTCTCTAATATGGAGGCCTCTCAGGAAATAGAAGAATAAAGTGAAATTAATTTGTGCTCAGCCCCCAAATCAGGGACCATTTCAGTCTTATTTTCAAGGGCTTAAAGTGGTTTGGTACTGTGGCCACTTTACAAATCACATCTGAGTGAGAAAAGTTGTCAAGGTATTCTTCCTCTTCCACACATGTTTCTAGAAGGAAAAAATCTTATTATCATATGTTCTGAGTCATAATAACTGGAAAGTTACAAATATTTTAAAAAGAAAATTAAGTTTCTCACACATACTTATCAGTCCTTTTTCAGAGAAAGGTACCAGAGCAGACATTATTTGAAATTCATGTAGTACTTGATCTTTCAGCTGAACATATGAACATTCATTAGTCTTACTTACTGGTCATTTGTACTGCCTTTATTATCAAGTAAAGAATAAATACAAATTCTAGCAAAAATTCATCAAGACTAGTGATCTGTTGTTTTAAGGCTGACTACACAGAAGTTTGTTATAAACATTTCAAAAATCCTTTCATAAATCCTTTACATCTTAACTATTTTAAACTTAAGCAGGCTAAGAAAGTTTTTCATATATCTGACAAAATTACATTTTTCACTAACACTCCTGTGTGATTCCAAGTTATAATTTATTATATATAACGTGACTAACCACAATTTATATATATTAAACTAAAATTTCCATGTTATATTTTGACAGCAAATAAAAAGAAACAAAGAAGTATAAGAAATCTTTCAAAATGTAATTGGTTTCATTTTAATTGATCATTTTAATAGCACACAAGGCGTAACAAAATTAAAAGCCTATTAGTGATCATTGTTCCAAAAATGCACTTTACTTCCATTAACTTACATTATTTTAGTGGGAACACATATAAAGTACAGCTGTAAATATTTTTAATCTTTGACTTTTTCTTTTACAGGAGCCTCTAAATGTTATTGATCCCAGTTTGATGGATCTAAATGGTCCCAGTGAAGATGCACTAGAATGGGATGAAACTGACATAAGTAATAAGCTCATCAGTATTCATGAAGACTTAAGTGATCCTGATCAGGAGCTCAACAAGGATGATCTAAACCAGAAACCTGCTTCAGAAAAATGTGGTGATAATGATGTGAATGAGGATGAAAGTATCAGTAATCATGGAATTCCTCTTTATTGTCCCAACATTACTTCCCCTCCAAATCCTCACATCTATCAGGTCTATAGTCTTCATAATATTGAATTATCAGAAAAAAAGCATATGCCTTTTTTGAAAAAAACATCCAGACTCTCCAGTGTAATGCAGTCTAACATTTTAAACAAAAGTCTCAGTAAAGACTCATCATTTTCATCTACCAAATCCCTGCCAGATCTAATAGGAGGTACCACCTTGGCAAAACCATATAACTGCATGTATCAGAGTGGAAACATAAGCAGGCATTCTGAGAGTGAGAGTGGGATAGTGAGTGAATGTGATACCGAGACTACAAATAATTCAGAAATTTTTTTACTAAATGATATTGAAAGCAGTCAGAGTAATCCTGAAATTGGGCATGTGGAAATCCAAGTGGATAATGTAATAAAACCAAAACTAAAGCAAGATGAAGAAGATCATACTAGTCTTTCAGATGATTTTCAATTGGCTCCTTCTGCATGTGGTGGAAGTGAAAATGATGAGGATTTCGACAGCATTACTATGTCTAAGCCTGGTTGTCTAGAAGAATTGCAAGGAAAACATGATGTCTTTACATTTTATGATTACTCATATCTTCAAGGCTCCAAATTTAAATTACCAGTGATAATGAAACAATCGCATATTGAAAAAACACGTACAGAGGGTAGTTTGTTTCATGACTTTTGTTTTGACAAAATACCTGGTAAATCTGAACATAAATCTGGAGAGTCACAACCAGATGGGTTTATTCATGATCATACTCTGGCAAGTATCTGTGGAGAATCAGATCCCAGTTCCTGTAAACCTGCAGAAACTGTAAAAAAATTACCTGTTACAGAGAATACAAGACAGGTTTCCACTTTATCTCATAGTTCTTCTTTAGAATCTCTGTCGGTAGTAGGTGATTTGTTCAGCTCAGGTATTTTTAAAAGTGGAGATGGTCTTCAGCGAAGTGCCTCTTTAGAGAGCTGGCTGACTTCCTACAAAAGCAATGAAGATCTTTTTAGTCATCATGGCTCTGGAGACATAAGTGCAAGCAGTGATTCTGTTGGAGAGCTCAGCAAAAGGACATTAGATCTTTTGAATCGCTTAGAGAATATCCAGAGTCCTTCAGATCAAAAAATAAAGCGCAGCATCTCTGATATAACACTCCAAAGTAGCTCTCAAAAAATGTCTTTTACTGGACAGCTGTCTCTAGATATTGCATCTTCAATCAATGAAGATTCAGCAGCTTCTCTCACTGAACTCAGCAGCAGCGAGGATCTTTCTCTCTGCTCTGAAGACATTGTACTACACAGAAATAAAATACCAGATTCAAATGCATCATTTAGAAAACATCTTAATAGATCTGTCGCTGATGAGAGTGATGTCAATGTCAGCATGATTGTTAATGTCTCCTGCACTTCTGCTTGTACTGATGATGAAGATGACAGTGATTTGCTTTCAAGTTCCACCCTTACCTTAACTGAGGAAGAGCTAGGTATCAAAGATGAAGATGACGACTCCAGTATAGCAACTGATGAGGATATTTATGAAGAATGCAATTTAATTTCAGGACTTGATTATATAAAAAATGAGCTACAAACCTGGATTAGACCAAAATTTTCCTTGACAAGGGAGAAAAGAAAATGTAACCTCAGTGATGAAATTCAGCGCAGTAAAGAAGTTAGTAATGAGACATCAAAAGCCACAGATACATTAAGCATTGAAACACTATTGAATGGTTCAGTGCAGAAAATATCAGAAAATAATGGCAACAGTAAGAATATACCATGCGATCGTGAAAAAGGGACAAAGAGTCACCCAATGAAAGACATCTCTCAGGTTGTGAAGGATCAGCTTGTGGATGATATGGAGAATGGCAATGTCGAAAATACTCTTAGCAGTGAAAAGGAAGGTCTTGTTAGAGTCACAGCAACCCCCAAAACTCATTCATCACTTGATGTCAGAGAAGCTGAAAATGAGTGTGGTATCTGTGAAGCATTTACAGACAGTTCAGATGATTCACATATGGATGGCAAGGAGACTGTTTTGTCCTCAGCTGGATCCAGGAACTCTCCAAGAGAATGTCAAAGTCATCTTCAGCCTGATCAACACTCTGTTGCTTCCTCTCCTGCAAAAAAGCCTTGCCTTGAATCCTCCTCAGAAATTAATTCTGTAGGCATGCAAGATACAGCTTTACAGCCATCCTTACCTAGTGGTCAAGAACATAGAATAAATGCTACTGAAAAATTTCCTGATTGCTGTGTAGCCTTGAAATCCACTAAAGCAGAATGCAACTTATCAGCCAATGGTTTTGATTTGTGCTGTAACTGTGAATCTGCTGATTTTGATAAAAAAACCATGGAAGATGGCTCAGTACACAATTTTGTGAGGGAGATAATAGACATGGCATCAACAGCTTTGAAAAGTAAGTCACAGCCTGAATGTGAGTCATCTGTTCCAGCTTCATTAGCACAGATCAAGGAAAAAGTGTTAGAACACTCTCACAGACCCATCCAGCTAAGAAAAGGGGACTTCTATTCTTATCTTTCACTTTCTTCTCATGATAGTGACTGTGGAGAGGTAATCAAATACATAGAGGAAAAGAGCAGCACTCCTGTGCCACTGGACTTCACAGATGAGAGAGAAGATATTGAATGCTTCTTTGAAGCCTGTCCTGAGGAGGAACAGGTTGAGCAGCAGCAGCAGTCTATTTCTAATGGTTCTTCTGAAGCACAAGTTGAACAGCAGCAACCTATTTCTAACCCTATTTCTGAAACATCTGCAGAGTCACTAGGTGAAGTGACTCCAGAGTCATTAGAAGTTAAAACTTCTTCTGAAGGTAGGGATTTATCTTTCTTATGTGGGGATGACAATGATATAAATATTCCAAATACTAACAAAAAATGTGCGTCAAGTAATTCAAAAAATGCTGATGATGATTTGCTGTTTTCAGATGGAAGTGAAAGTTTGAAAAAGGGTTCTCCAGAGGTTAGCACTAAAAAGAGCAGTGCAGGAAAATCACCTGGAACAGAAGAGAAAAAAGGATGTGTTGCTGCTTCTGAAGAGGCTTCAGCTACAGAGTTTCAGATAAAGCCTGGCCATTCACAGAAAAAGGATGATTTGCATCAGAACAGAAAAACTCTTACTTGTGAAGAAAATCTCCTGAAACTTCATAAGGAAAGACATATAAATATGCACAGATAGAATGTAACCCTCTCCAGGCACATAGGCTATTCTAAAAACAGGTATGTACTCTACAAGTTGCACTTTTTTTTTCTTTACTTTTTTTTAAACTTTTTTTTTAACTTTTTTTGTTCAATGAAAAGAGATGAATCATCATCCAGGGCTTCTGTTTCATGATAGTGCCATGTCATTTGTTTTGATTACACTATAATCCCAGTTTACATGCTATTAGTCAACAAATGCAGCGAATACTAATTGCTTTTTGCCCTTTGGCTTTGCACTGACTGGAGCTTCTCCCTTCTGGAACAAGTCTACTATCTTGCAGAACCTGGGAATTCTTCCAACATAATATATCAGCCTCCTTTCCCTCCTCAGCTGAGGGAACCAGAAACCATCCCAGCTCATTGATGCCTTTCTCTGCAGACATCTGGTCTTAAGTGGGGTTCAAAAGCACTTGATAAAGCTGAAGATCTATTCCAATTCTACAATAAATAGTTTGTTTGACTAGTGAGTTGGAGTTCTACAATATTTCTAGACAAGCCATGAAGAATGGCTAAGCAGACTGGAGAATAGAGAGATAATAAGTCATCTCCTGATGTCAGTTTACCATGATTTTAATTCAGTAAGCCATTATTAAGAACACAATTATTACACCATAGCATTAGGCCAAAAGCTGAGGTTTCCAAAACAACAAATTTTTACAACATCATAAAAGTATATAATGTGAGGGTAATGGAGATGGAAACTGGTAGTCACCAAGCAGTACTGCAACCTTCGGTTCTATTTTGTGGTAAGCATTTTGAAACATGAATAAGATGATGGAACCTAAGGCAAAAAGGTGGTCCTGATCTCTACCAATGTTTCAAAGTGGTTCATATCTAGACTTTCTGACTTCACATAAATGTTGAACAATAGCTGCAGATTTAATAACAGAAGAGGATCTACAAAGCAACTTTTGGATCAGTTCCTAGCATGCAGCACTGCTGTTTTGAGTCTCACTAGTTTGGTGACCCAAAAGCCAGCACAGCTCTATCGAATGCCATTAGTCTTTGGAAACACTCCTCCAGCAGACCACAGCCAGAACAGCAACTCCAAATGCCAGTCCAATTCCAAATGCTGCTACTTTCCAGAAGCTGTAGTGGGGGAATTTACAATGAAACACAAGGCTAAGCATGGGACAGGTTTCCTTGAGGAGTTCTTAAATCTCCACCTGTGGAGATATTCAAAATTCAAGTGGACAAGGCCCTAAATATTTTCTACCTTTGAAAACAGCCTTCCTTTTAACAGGAGGTTGGAACAGTTGATGTTCAAGTTTCCTTCCAACCTAAGTTATGCTCGATTCCATGACGTTGGCAGGAGAAAAAGCTGTTATTCATCACCGCCCATGGAAAATATTAGTACTCTCCTATGGCAAACTATGTAGCTATAGCAGAGGACCTCATCTGATTTACACAAAATAGATTTCTTTGCTGCTCTTAGAGATTTAACTTCCTCATTTTTGATTTTGTTATATTTCTAAGCTTTGGGTTTTCCCATTTCCATTTATTTATTGGTGGTTTATCCAGCATTCCCACAATTCACATATATATTTCTAGCAAAGCCTTTAGGTTGTGACAGCAATAGTCTACAGCTTGCTGCTGTCTTGACACATCTCTGTTTAACTAATGCATTATCTTGGAACCATCATAGCAAAGAGGATATGTCTGGAAGGGCTTTGAAATAGTCTATCATGACCTACTGATTGCCAATTAGGTTAATACTTGGACACATCCAAACTGGAGAAGCAATGGAAATCAACTATGAATAACAAAACTCATAGATGATTCTATGTAGTCTAGAATTAAATTAAATTGATTATGTGTATATAGAAGTCTCTATCTGGAAACTGAGATGATCACAAAAGTCTGAGATTGTTAACTGAACCTGATGTAAACATAAGCTTTCCAAGGTATTGTTTTACTAGTTTTCTTATTTTGTCACTCATTTTTATAATATTATTTTGAGGAAGAATGCTTGCTGTAGTGAGTGTGATTTTATCCTTGTTCTCATTCTTTCACTGATAATGACATGTCTTTTCAATTTATTAGTACTTTTGCTCTGAGGATCTCAAAATACTGCATAAACTTACCTCACTCTTCAGAACTTTATAGTTACTTGCATGGTAGCCAGATGTTTTCTTTTCATAAGACTGGAAATGAAAATATGCAGTTTGTGTGAGGTCTAAGATTGGACATAGAGTTTATAATAAATGCCCCACAATGCAATAAAATATAATGCAGAATCTGGATACAACAACTTAATAGGGTTATGTTATAGCTTCCACTTTTGCCCAGGGGCTGACAAATTATTTTAAGAGAACAAAGCCCTTCACACTACATTCCCACTTTNNNNCAGGAAGATACACTGGTTCTTAACTTGTACATACAGCATTACTTTCATGGAAACAATGTACTGTATTATTCCCGGTAGTAAAGTTCTAGAATACATATAGTTTATCTCTGACACACCAAAAATGAAAATACGAGCTGCTAGGTTTGGTTTCACTAAAGTCTGAGCTCCCTTCCCCCATTCACAAGCTTGATGCTTTAACTTCATCTCTCATGCTATGGGGAATGAATTACAGAAGCAATCTATCCTAATTTGTTAACTTATTCAAATAACAGTTATTATACTTAACTATGCTAAAGATTATCTTTTTGGTGGCAGATTGTTTATTTTTTGATGAGGCTAATTACTGATTTTCCAAAGGTAATTTACATTTATTACTAATACATCTTTTAAAATGTGACAGATAAATGTTGTTCCCATAAGTGTATTATGAAAAAAGTTACTATTTAAAAACACATTATTTAATTTGAAAGATAAATGGCAAACACCATTATTTTTCCTGAAGCACCTGTGCTGTAAGCTCATTTAAATGTGTAATTCCATGTGTAGCTGCAATACTTAGAAAAAAAATCTATACTCTATGTGTACCTTAAAAGCATACTGAGAATTCAAAGCTGAAAAAGGCATGGTTTCAAATGCAGGTTGATTTTGTACTGTTTCAGTATTTACCCTGGCTTTACAAGAGAATAAAACTAATAGTGAATAAATAATTTTGTCAAATGTTGCAATCCCGTTGTTTAACAGTGTGCTACAAAAAAAAAGAAGAAAAAAAAAA
>WBNO01016981.1:351-22076 GCA_013400575.1 Peucedramus taeniatus | reverse complement strand
ACTTGTTTCTTTTGGATTTTATTCCTTTCTCTCTTTGCCCTGCTTTTCATTACAACTATTTCTATTATTATTATATTTAATTTATCTTAATTATTATTTTCTTTTCTATCTCAACCCAGGAGTTTTACTGTTTTCTTTTCCAGTTCTCCTGCAACCTGGGGAGTAGTCAGGGGGAAAAATGAGAGAGCAAGTGGTGCCGTGGTATTTAGCTGCCAACAGATCTATTAATATTTGAATGCCATAAGCCTTTTAACATTAAAATGAGGAAAAAAAATTCTCAATGTGTTCATAGTTAAGTATTTTCAGGACTCTGCAGGCATATCTTCTCAGTTCTTGAGGGTCTCTAAAGCAGTGGTTTGAGTGCCAGTGAACTGAACATTGTAAGGGACATAATTGTATACATCACATACAGCAATGTGTAAGGACAGAAATTTTACAGAGTGAGAGTTCAGGCAGTAAAGAGTCTTATAAGAATATGCAAAGCGTACAAGGTTGAAGCCATGAAACTGAGAAATGTGTACAGATGGCTGAAACATTTCAAGTCAGGTGAGACTAGCAATTGTGACAAACCATGATCTGGGAGACCTGTGTCAGCAGCAACACACATGAATGCTGAAAAGGCTGAGCAGCTCATTAGGGAAGATTGACGAATAACCCCTAATGACCTTGCTACTGCTTTAAATTGCAGTTCTGCATCAGTACACTGAATCTTGTAGTGGTCTTTAGAATTTGTTCACACCAGGTCATATGAAAACATCGTGGGACATGCACAAACTTGTGACATTACCCTTCAAATCTAAACTTAATTGAAGAGATAAAGAGATATGTCCAGTTATAACAGATTTTACCACTGCAAGAATATTTTTTATTTTTAATGAACTTTTTTCTCAAAAGTCATGTATGTCAATATGTTTCATATTGCTTATATGAATAATATATAAGCATTGTGTTCTAATAGTCAAGCAGTCTAATTAAGGTAGAGATTTAATTTATGTATATATATTTCATGGTACAAAAGACACAGTATTCTGTGAAGAAGATATAAGTCCACTGAGGGTGTAAAGATGTTTTATCTGTGTAATGAAGGTAGACAGGACTTACATTTCTCCAAATATTTTGCAGGTAAATTACCACCTACAAGTGTGTGTTCCAGACATTTTATCAAAACATAATTTAAACTGCTGTAGATTCTGGAAGCTTAAAAACTATACTTTAGTCTGTCTGATGTATATTTAATGGAATATTTGATTTCTGGTAGTGTGTGGTTATAGTACTTTCTAACTGACAGTTACAGAAAGGATGAAGGTTTACTTAAAATTAAAAGTGAGTGTGTTCTTTCTTATCTCTGGAGTTGAGATAAAAGTCATTTGATGCAATTATTTAATAGAGGACAGACAAATAGTCTGGTGTGATACTATATAAGATACTATGACAAATTTTGTACTGACAAAAAACTGGAATGCAATTGGTCCTTAAAATACAAAGCAGCCTCCTGGATCACAGCAAGTCTTGATCTTCCACCATGTGTAGTATACAGTTCGAGGTAAAATCTTGTCTTAACACCAAAAATTACAGACCATTCTCTCTGGAGGCCAAAAGAGTATCAAATCAATGTCACACGAAGAGGACCAGAGAATTCCAAGCAATATCTACCTCTGTCTTGCAATCATTGCAGCCCTGGGTGCAATTAGCCTTTAGAATAAGATTGTGGCATAAATTCAGTTTTAACAATTTCTTTTGAAAGGCCTAAACACAGATTCTATTCAGAATAATACTGACTAGTGAAGCTTGACTAGCTAAAGAAACATATTGTCAGAAGGAAAAAAGAAAGATAATTGAATGGAACATTATAAGAATGTGTGAATACAATAATTCTGTCCTATTCTGAATGATGAAAGTTGAGCATAGACCTATCTTTTCTAGTATTGTCTGGAGTTTAGCCTGAAAATTTGTGTGTTTAGGGTTTAGACCTATAATTCATATGTTTAGAGCATAATCCAAACTCAACTTCAGTTTCTGGAAATGCTACCATTTAGGTGACATTTCTGTGATCTGCAGTATTTCACTTGATTGGGGAAGCAATGTGGAAAGTCAGCATTTCATAACTAAGAAGCTACTTTAGATATTAGTCTGTAATCACTAATAGTATGAAAAAAGTCTTTTCAAACTTTGCCCTCAAAATGCTGCTTCAGTAATTCATTAACTTGTTTTAATGAAACAACATCTCATTGCTATTTGGGAAGAAACTAATCTCCTTTGCAAAGAGTTTGCATAATGTATTGAAAAAAGAAGTGACTGCAGAATCTGCTGATCATACTTTTGAGGATTCCACATAGGCTGGGTAAACTTTTATCTAACACTATTGAGAAAACTATATACATAAAATTGCCTGTTCAGGCATTTATTACAGACTAAGAACAAAATATGTTTAGGTTGCAACTTGCACTCCTGTGTAGCAGACACTGAAACCTTAAGTCTAACTGAAGAAAATTAACACTTTCCCTATGCTCTCACTTGTTGCCTATCTTGTCCAATACAGATGTTGTACCAAATGTGGGCATTACTCAAAGTATATCATCATCTTTCATAGAGTCTGTCAGTTACTGGGAGTCAAACTGCCTGCAGAGAGACCTTGACAAATTAGAGGACTGGGAAATCACTAGCCATGTGAAGTTTAACAAGGAAAAGTGCTAGATTCTGCACTTGGGATGGGGCAACACTGGATGTACCGTGCTGGGGAATGAGATGCTGGAGACAAGTGCTGCAGGAAGGGACCTGAGGATCCTGGTCAATGGCAAGTTGAACATAAGTCAGCAGTGCCCTGGCAGCCAGGAGGGCCAACTGTGTCCTGAGGTGCATCAGGCACAGCATCACCAGCCAGGCAAAGGAGGGGATTGTCCCGCTCTGCTCTGCACTGGGACGGCCTCACCTCGGGTGCTGGGGGCAGTTCTGGGCACTCCAATACAAAAAAAAGATATTAAGCAGTTAGAGAGTATCTAAAGGAAGGCCATGAGGATGGTGAAGGGTCTGGAAAGGAAGACATATGAGGAGTGGCTGAGGTCCCTTGGTTTGTTCAGTCTGGAGGAGACTGAGGGGAGACCTCATCGCAGTCTGCAACTTCTTCATGAGGCACTGATCTCTTCTCTCTGGATACCAGTGACAGGACCCAAGGGAATGGTCTGAAGTTGTGTCAGGGAAAGTTTGGGTTGGATATCAAGATAAGGTTCTTCACATATAGGGTGTTTGGGCACTGGAACTGGCTCCCCAGGGAAGTGGTGTTATGAACCAGTCTAAACACAGAAATGCAAAGAAAATTAAGACTGTGAATAAAACAGAAAACCCTTTGAAGGTTCAAAATATTCCAAAAAAGTCAAAATAAAAAGCAAATTACATTAACTGTTGATGCCAAAAAATTGATATATTTTTATTTAATAATAAGAAAGGAAAAGGGAAAGAAAGAAAAAATTGGAGAAAATTTAGAAAAAGCTGAGATTACTTTAAAAAATACAGGATCGGTCACCACAACACTGTGCTACCTCTGTTGCTGCTGAGACAGGGTGGGGGGACCGGAGCAGTTTTTGCCTTTTCTTTTTCTGCTCTTTGGAGTGTCTTATGTGCCTTCTCCAATCTCGGGGGCAGTTTGGCTGGGATGCAGCAGCCCATCCCCCAGGCTGCAGACGTGGTGCCCAAGGGCTGCGGCCAAACCTCGAGGTGCTCTCCCCGCAGTCACAGGAGCGGGCTGGGGTTCCGCTGCTTGCTGTGACTGCAGTCCAGGGATTCAGGGTCGGGAGGTTCTCCCCAAGTGGGCGGTGTCGGCTCCTGGAGGCCTCAGGATGGCAGCAGGCCATGGTGGCGGGGGGAAAAGGCAAAGGTCAGGGATTCCGCCTCTCGCTTTCCCCTCCATGCTTTGCATCAGTTTTGCCTTTCTTTTTGTGTGCCTCAAAGCAGACTACTCACAGTCCATCCCATAGTTTTCAGGTGTTAAAGAGTGATTATGATAAGCAGACATAATTACAAAGTGTGCTTTGAACACTTTCTCCTATTGTCAGGCTCTTACTCCTGTCACACACACCAAGCCCGGCAGAATTCAGGAAGTATTTGATCAATGCTCTCAGGCACATGATGTGACTTTTGGGGATGTCCTGTGCAGTGGCAGGAGTTGGACTCGATGATCCTGATGAGTCCCTTCCAGTGATGCCTTGTGAAGGCTGACCTAGAACAGAGGCTAGATGGAGTTAAAGAATAAAGTATTTATTAGGCATTTAAGTATTAAAGGTATTCATTAGAAGGCCTCAATGGATACACCTTAGGCAGCACAAGAGCCCAGCCAGGGCTGCGCCCAAGATGAACCCAAAATGGTCACAAAATGGACGACTCGTCACGGGGTCTCACACTTTTAGAACTTCTGGTCCATTTGCATATTGGAGTTAATTGTCCAGTTATAGCTTTAGCTCATTAATTCCCATCCTTCTTGTTTTTCTCTCTTCCACATTGTTTATGCTCTTGGACCTGAAATTTGGATCATTTGTCCCTGGTCCCCAGCTAGAGAAGGAATTTTTTGTCACCCTATTCTGTGAAGAGAGCTTACTATCCCCTAAAATGAAGCTCAGAATTACACACTAAAGCAATACAGAATCCAAAAAATATAAAAGCTAAAATCTGAGGCATCACCAGTTCCAGATATTCTGTGATTCTGTGAACCAGTCCATTGTAGCCTGTTATTACATGTATCTCATACATAGATATATATTTCTTTCACATGCCTATGTATACAACTCACATACGTGTCTGTGTATATGCATGTATATAAACACTCCAAAGATCATTTACAATATCTCTTCAAGAATTTATCTTTAGCTTATAATTAATGTGATTTAAAATAACAAAGGGGAAAAAAACCCCAGACACAGACCAACCTCAAGACTTGAAATAACTCCAAGACAAAACTCAATACTAATCAGCAGCTATTTCCTCACCTTTCTCCCAGCTCAGAAAACTGTTCCTGTAATGAGTATAGGGAAATAATAGAACGCCATCTCTAGCTGCCTGGGGATTGTATATGACACTTTACATATACTCCAGTGTTTGTCTCTGTTCATAGTTGTCTCTTCTGTTTTATAAGATCCTACCACTGACTCTTCTGTGGTTACTCAGAACACTTGGTTGGAGCTTCATATGGCTGCATCAGAGTGTAGTGTCAAGGGCTTGTTGTCCCAAAGGACATTGGTGGACAGTAGTGTCTCTCAGGTGTCTGTATAGGGAACAGAAATGTTCAATGCCTTCGTCAAGGACAGTGACAGTGAGATCAAGTGTACCCTCAGCAGGTTTGTCGATGATGTGAAGCTGAGTTGTGAGTTTGACACACCTAAAGAATGGGATACCATCCCGAAGGACCTGGACAAGTTTAAGAAATAGGGTTTTCATGAGGCTTAACAAGGCCAATTGAAAGATGCTGTACAATGGGTCAGAGAAACCCCTGGTATCAGCCCAGGCTGAGAAAAGAGCAGATCAAGAGCAGCCCTGCAGAGAAGGGCTTGGGGGTGCTGGTGGCTGAGAGGCTGGACATCAGCCAGCCATGGGCACTCCCAGCCCAGAAAGCAAATGTGTCCTGGGTTGCATCCAAAGCAGCGTGGGCAGCAGGGACAGGGAGGGGATTCTGCCCCTCTGCTCTGCTCTGGTGAGACCCCACCTGGAACCCTGCATCCAGCTCTGGGGTCCCAGCACAGGAAAGAAAGGATTTTGTCTCTGAAGGAAAAAATCCAGGGGAAAGAAGAAACTTAAATGCATTCAAACCTTCAAACCTTGTCAACATTTAGAATGAGCCCACCTCCCATTCTGTGAAGAATTTTTTTTCAGAAGTCTTAAGCCATCTGTATTATAAAGTGGATCTTAGCACAATTTTTTGTTAAGAGAGTTAATTATATTTTACTATATATTGAAACTGTTCTCTGACAAAGTGAAATATTGTGAACTCACCTAGAATTTATTTTGGGTAGAGATCATTTAACAAGACTATTAAAGCTGTCTTCAAAATTTTAGAAGCTCACTCTGGCATAAAGTTCAGTTCTGAAGGAATTAATTCTGTACAATTTTTTTCATTTTTAAAGTGTATTATCTGAGCAATAAGAAAATCATAAGTTTATGATATATAGGTATAAAGAGTATTATCATTTGTTAGAGAAAAGACTGCTTAAGGTGACAGCAATATTGGAATATTAAATTCCCTTTTAGAAGATAATTTTCACAAGTTTACCATTAGAATTATAATGCAAAATAGAGGGAAAAGATGAATTATAAAGATCTCATTCTATTAATAAAACATAAGATATCTGTTTTTTTTACACTTAAGTGTTTTTAAGCTTACACTGATTTTACACTGAGAATTAGTTTATTTAAGTTGATGGTTTTATGTTTGAAAAGTAATATGTAAGGTTCTGCCAGTTTCATATATTTACTTTTTCTATGTCTTACCAATATAATTTTCTTCAGGCATGGTAGGACTGTGCTGAACTACAGTAAGAATGAAGACAAACTCCCCAAAAGAAAGACTCAATCCTGGAGCTGCATTCACATGCGCAGGTCCTCTTCTCCCTTGGAACTCTGCTAGGATGAATGGAACTCATGTAAAGCTGCAATATAATGGTCCAAGATTTCTGTCAAGATATTTTTTAATAACCTGTATTTTCTGTCTCACCAACACACTTACATGTTTCTGCTTGATGAATTTATTTGGTTTTTAGTGACTTAAACCAGCACTAAGTTTTTTTTCTTTTCTTTTCAAGTGACCAGTAGCATATTGCAACTTTTGGATGAACAAGGGTCCAGCTTTCAAAGAGGATAGAGGATCATTTTTCCCTAAAAGCTCAGTTATAGAGTCAAGAAAGAAAGCACTGGTTAATATTTTTAAGACCATCAATTTTTCCCAGTAGAGTCAATATCTGCTCCTCTAAAACTCTATGTGAAACTCTTATTCTTCTCCACTCAACCAAGACTCGGTGTGCAGAATGATTTCTGGAAACATCTGGCCTGGTTTTCACAATTAAAAGAAGATAAAACTCATCCTTCATAAAAAGAGAAATGTTGCAATCTTCAGTTTAAATTATAAATTTGATTTAAACTTCTCTTTGTCTTAGTGAAATGTACACTCCTGAGAATTCTCATCTGCAGTGAGGATACAGGCATGAAAAGGATTTGATGTATATGTTTTGCTCATTACATCAATTTCATAAGATCTGCATGTGAAAGAGAATTATTTGAGTTATTATTTCATTATTTATTCCAAGCAAAGCCAAGGATAGGGGTCTGGGAAAAGGAGAAGTTTCTATTGTGTATAGTATTCTATTTTGCAGCAGTTTGTCATACCAGAGTATTACTCTTGTCCTGCTGAGCAGTGCAATACAGCAGGACATTAACTTTAAGCTTAACACTTCATTACTATCTGGGGATATGTTTAACATTTTATTAAATTTCATAGGGGCGATTTTATTCACTAACTATTTATTTTCCCCTAGGGCTGAGCACAACAACCAAATGCCCTTAAAGGCACACAAAACAATACACTGGTGTTTCAATGTGTTATTTGAATGCATTATCTAATGCATTTCTTATTGTAACTCCTGCAAATCCATTAATGACATTGTGATTTTTTGCTATCTTAAAAACCTAGCTGATGTTTTTGGGGAGAAAACTATATCTCTAGAAATTGGACAAAGTTTCATAAATTGTGTAAAATAGCTAAAACAGTTGACCCAAGCAAACCTGAAATCTCTAAAATATGCATGAAGTTCCAAAGGGGGTCATTGCTTAATATTAGAGACTTTTTTTTTCTCCAGGAGTGAACTAAAGAGAATCACTGCCTAAGACACCTGCAAAAGAGTGGACTCAAAAAACTTATTTTCAGTTACATCTAATTTTTTCTATAATTGCTTCTAATAAATGCTACTGTAGTGCCTAAATTAGCCTTTACAATAGATTAGCCTTCTCATTTTCGCTGGTAGTGAACAATAAGGGAGACAATCTAAAAAAAAAAATCAAAACCAGAAATAGGTGCAAGCAGTCAGAAGAAATCTAAAGAAAGAGAAGTCTTAATGTTCTTAATCTGTGAATCAGGCATGCAGGAAGCCTGCAAGTACTAACATATTTAACTATTAATTCATACTATTATATTTAACTTTTAATTCATGTGTAGTTAGAGTTATATTGGTATGACTTGATTTTGGTTTTATTGGCAATTTTCCTTTTTCTATTTGAAAACTTTTTAGCTAAACACTACTTTTTTCTCATTTCTAATTCCATAACTAGGCGTGGGAAATGTCTTTAGATATACCTAGCAGGTTGATATTTCATGACATGGGCTACTGGGATTTGTGTTTGTTGTTTTATTTTTTTTTTCTTTTTTGGGTATGAAAGATAAGTTATTATAAAAGCATTGCTAACTTCATATTATACTACAGAACTGCATAAGATATCTTTAAAATTGATGCCTGCCATGAATGATAGGCATGATATTTATCTACAGCTCAGTTTATGAATCACATACAAGGCACTGCAGACTGATTACTAAACATTCAGTGTTCACCACTTCCTTTGCTTCGTCACTGCATCACAATGATGTTGCACCACAATGATGCAAAGCTACTTCAGTTTTCCCGTCCTGATTTTCAAAATGAAATGGATGAAGATCGGTAACACATCGTCAACTTGCACTTCACTGACACTACAGACCCTACCCATTATGGTATTTCAGGTCAATAATTCCTGAACTAGGAAGGATTAATAGGATTTATGACCCTCTTTTTAGCTGCATGTAGCACAACCAGTACTAATTATGTTTTCATTAACCTCTGTGGCTAGCTCATGTTCTAATAATTTAGCCCCGTTATGGCTTAATCCAATGTTTTACATGTTCAATAAGGTGAATACACAAACAAAAGCTATATAAATAAATCCTCATGGCTAAATCATAGCTTCTCTGTTGAAGGAATCCTTGTAAAATAGCTACAGCTTCTAGAACCTCCCAAGGTCTGGCCCATGCACCAATCAGCTTTATCTCGAGTCTCTGAGTGAATTATTCCCCAGTCAGAGAGGCACTTCCTCATCAGAGGGCCTAAACATTAGTTAAATACAATTTAATTTCATAAATTGCAGTGCTAAATGAGTCCTATGCAGGTTGCCTTATAATGGTGAAGTCTGTACTTGTACTTCAGGAGATGTTAGAGCCACAATTTCAAGAACTAGTGCAAGCGTATCTCCTAAATACTTGTGGAAGGCTGTATTTCTGGGACATAATGCACTGCATTATGACTTCCACTATTCACACCCATATCCACTGAGTTACTCCCAGGTATCTATGTTGCCAGAGGGAATATGGAGTACACAGGAGATGTAGTCCAGCTGCCAGTAATAACAGGATTATTCAGTATGATTGCCATCTCCTGCCACTCTCCATTCCTAAGCAGAGTCAGTGCTAACTGTACAATCAAGGCTGAATGCTGTTTCTGTAGTCAAAAGAGGAGTGGAGGCTGAATTCAGCCCAGATTACATCCAGTTCCAAGAAAGAAATGCTGTCCCACTTCCCTTCTTCTCTTATTCTGTGCTTTCACTCCTCTGCAGCAGTTGAACATCAGCTCCTTAATAGTTGCATGGTTTTTTCTTATTTGACTAAAATCAGATCCATTTAATCTAAAAAGGGTAACTGATCCACCCCCCAGTCCTGATTAACTCAGAATATGAAAATAAATTGACATGGGAACCATAATAACTAAATTGATATGGAATTTAGAATTAATGTTATGTGAGAAGCACTGAATGCTTTACATTGTTTGTATTTTTAATTCAGTACTAATATCTAACATCGTCAAACATTAGATTTTAATAGATGTTTGCTGAAATAAAATATAGTGAAATATGCAAATAGAATAACAAGATGTATTTTGAAGAAGTTTTCTAAAGTATTTTCCCATCTGATGAGACATAGGGGAAGAAATCTCTCCCTTGCAATTTGCTTTGGTAAGACAGCAACTTCTCTTATACTCAAAGTGTGTAGAGTAAGTTTTTCATGGAGATAAATCTAGATTTAATTTGAAATCTAAGATATATCTTTAACCTAAGGATGGAAGCACAGTTTCAGTGAAGCGAAGTCATACAAATTCCCAGACTTCACAAGAGCGAAGTCATACAAATTCCTGTTCATCCTCCCAAAGTTTTATAAGTTTAAAATAAGAAGTTTTATCATTGCTAAAATTTCTGGGACATAAGTCATCTGCATAAGTAAACTGCTTTTCTAAGCTGCTAATTATTTTTTATACAAAATTACTGGTCAATCTAGACTGTTGGTAATTCAGCTCAGGTATCACAGACAAGTCCATCTATTTCCTGAAGACAAAAAAGTGCAGAAGTTGGTAGAACACGTTAAAATAACCATTACATTTTGTGAAACTGAAGGTACACTTCATCTAACATAAACTGTTTGATCAGACCAACATTGGAGTCTCTTTTCTGCTTCTGACATGCCAATGGAATCCACAGTGAAATAGGGCCTATGGTAAATGTAAGCTTGATCTGTATATCACCTTGATTATAGCTTCCAAGTTCTCTATTATTTTTGGAGGATACATTACTTTTGGAATAGCTGCCCGAATTTCTTCTTTTCTTCACTTTTCTTGGATGGGTTTTTTCTATGTCTGGTCATTTCTTAGATCTTCTATTGCCTTGGCTTTCTTACACTATGATTTCCATCTCTTTTGAACACTATCTACTGGGACAGTATCTACAGTTTTATCTTTCCTAACTACATACTTTAATCAGAATATACACTTTAGTGGAAACTGAAACAAAAGATTGCTGACATACAAAAAAACCCCCCAAAACCCATAAAAGAATCAACAACCAACCAAACAAACAAAAACCACAACAAGAAAAATACTCAATTAATAAAATAACTATAAATCCACAGTTAACTCCAGTGCAGTAGGTCCTTTATTCATAGAGATATTGCAACAAAATGATCTGCTGGTTACAAAACCTGATTAGCCAAAACAGGAACTGTTTTATTTTTGTCACCTACTGGTGAGAACTGCTCTATAGGTGTATGTTAATATATGTTATTCATATGGATGAATAACATTCCCTGGCAGTAACATACATGTTGATATCATCACATATATTCTTTTAACAACCTAGAATTTTTTCTGATATCCTCAAAGGAAATAAATTTACTCTTAGAGTACTGTGCTAAAAATCATCATCCATCAGACAAAATAGTGCATTAAGCCAACATATTTGGATAAATTTGGAATTCATCACCTTCTGCAATTGAAAATTATTAACAGTCAGCAATGAAACAACTGGAACATAAGTGGTCTTCCATGGGATTTTTTCTATTATTTTAAATTTTAAATCCTGAGATGTTCATTTTGGTCTTCAGAATTTTATTCTCTATTCTAGCGTTCCAAATTACTTTGGAGGCGCAGAATAAGTGAGTGAGTAAATTATCTTATATGCCATTCAAACAGTTCTAGTGATAGCTGTACTCATTAAGAACCTCTAGTTTCATTTAGCATGCTTTTCTCCCTGTAATGTCTCAATTTCCAGTTAATATTTTATGTTGCAGGTAGAGTAAAGGAATACTTCATTTCACCTGATTCCTCCCATCAATTTTATCATATATATGACTCAATGTTTTAGTGTCATCTGCCTTATCTAAACAAAGAAAATATCTGAAGAAAAACTTAAATATAGTACTCTGAATAGTATGTGAACGTACTCAATGTCCTGGATATCTTAGTTGTGATTGAAAGACTGTTTTTACATTTGTGAATTTAAACCTGGTTCTTTACGTTCTATCATGAGAACTGAGACACCGATCTCATATGTTGCAATCCAAATTTAGGTGTTTAGAGCTACACAATATCCTGAATTTATAGTCTAAAATTTGAATCTAAATAGTTACTCAGATAGATTTGAATTTTTACATTCTCTTTAAGCCAGCACTTATTGAAGACATAATACACTTGAAAGAGTTTCTTTTTTTCTTTATTTTTATAATATTTGAATCTGATTATTTCTCCTTTAATACAGTCTTCTTGCTAAAGTGGCTTCCTATTGAGTTAATCATAAATTGCAGTGTGAAAGCATATAGATCTAAAATACTTAGATAGGACCCTATTTCCATGATTATTTAAATGCTTTATTTGGACTAGGTTTTTTGGTTTGGTTTGGTTTGGTTTTTTTTATATAGTGAAAATTTTGCAACAAAATTGTCAGTTTCTTAGTAAAACCCTTCTTTTTAGCTGCTACACATTAAAGCAAGCATATTGCCAAATTCCCTCCATTTTTTCTTTTCCTAAAGAAATACTGAAAAATATTTTACTTTCTCATTATATGTAGTGTGTTCTTACTTCAGATTATTTATGCACATGTTAATCTTTCTGTTTCTGCTGTTGAATTATAATAGATGCTAGTGGCTTCACAGTTTATCAGGCTTTTCTATCTTGTACACAAACACAGCAATAACTGTGAAAGATTCTAAATATATGTGAAACTGGCAAGTATATTTCCATTCAATGGAAATTTTGCAAAGTAAGCAGAAAATCTAAATTCCAGAGGTCTGTCCCACTTCCTTAACACTTATTTTTCAAAATTACTTCAAAAAGGCCTTTTCCTAGTACCACAGCTAAAAAACATGGAACAGTTAAAAGGTTTTCCTCAATTACTGTTGTGCCTGCAAATAAAATTATTCCATGTGTGAATGCATTTAGAAACTTTACAATTGTTGAGGACCTGTTTCTTTTGTGCTTGTGGAATTTTTTCCTGGTGGTTTTGCTAGGTAACTAATTGCTGGGTACTTATGGGTACTTGACTGAAAGAAAAGGGGGCAGCAGGTTTTTCCTGGGGAACAGCAGTGAACAGGACAGTTTGGTCTGAAGGGCACCGTTCGGAAAGGATGTCGGAACACCAGAGAACGACCATGTTTTGTTTTCCATTGGATTTCTTCCTAGAGGAAGACTGGACTCATCTTGCCACCAGTGGACTTTCTACAGGACCATCTCCACTCCAAAGAACTGCAGCTATTACTCCAGGAGGATTTCATCTGGACTGCTTTTAACACCTTGACACCCAGGGTCAAGTGCGTCAAGTCACATCCCCAACTCTGTCAGTTTTTTTCTAGGGTTTTGTTTGTTTTGTTTTGCTTGTCTCTAGGTGCTATTACATTTGTATTTTCTCTTATTTTGTTTTTGTTTAATATTCCTAGTAAAGAACTGTTATTCCTGTTCCCAAATCTCTACCTGAGAGCCTCCAATTGCAAAATTATAATAATCTGAGGGAGGAGGTTCACATTCTCTATTCAAAGGGAGATTCCAGCTTTTGCTGGTTTTTCAAACCAAGACAACAATTAAAACACATGAGAGAGACACACACTTTTTTTGGGATAGACAAATATATTCTAGATAAGAATGTCTAAGTATTAGCTTTGAGTGCTTAAGCTTCCAAAAAAACTCCAGATAAGAAGTATTGATTTTTCTAAAGATTACTACTTTTCATAAGGAGACCTACAGGACTCATAAGCTAGGAAATTACTTAAAATCTTTAGAAAACATAAAAGCATAAGCAGCAATAGTTTGTACGTACATGCCTTCATTGAATTCCTGAATTGACCACATTTAGCAGAGAAGCTAAACTGTTCTCTTTATTCACTTCTTCTCTTTACTGAAATAAATGCTGACATCAAATGTTAGAGCGTTGTTTTTGTTTTGGGAGGCTAGTGTAAGAATAACAACTAAATGGTGAAGCGATACGCGGAATAAATAAACTCCACAACTAGATACAGTTATGAAGTGGGTATGTATGTCAGTGACCAGTACAAGCGAGATATCTCTCTTGAAAACTTGTGCCCCGAGCCTCGGGCTGTCCCACATCTTTATTCACAAAGGTATTCCATATGTAATACATGGCACAACTTTCCCATGCATATTCAACTCCTGGCCCCGCCTGTCTCTCCTCATATGGTAATCAGATCCACGCCCTTCTGGGCATGCGTTGTTTTCTGTGGTGGTCGCACGGGGGTCTCTGGTGGTCTCTGAGGCTGAAGATTGTGGTCTTCCTCATGACTGAAATTTTGAACTTTTCTCCTTGCGCATGTGCTTTGGTCCCTTGGCGTTTATCTGAGTAGTCTGTCGGTCTCGATTAGCTTGGAGACAGAGGAGTTCCTTTATCTGGTCTTTTTGTATCTCTTGGTCTTCTCTGATATTGTTCTATATGCAAGAAACTTCAGAAATTTGCATTTTCCTATACCCTTTGTACCATGGTGTANCCACTCAGGGTGTCCATCAACCTGCTCCCCCCCCCTTTTCCCCCCGTTTCTGCTAAGTCATTCCCAGTTGTCCTGCCCCCCTTTATGTCAAGTACGTTTTCCCTGCCCAGCTTGTTCTTTAGATTTCTGTCAGTCACCTTGTCCCCTGTGTATGGTTTGTTGTGTGGGTTTTCTCCCACCCCTATGTTTTCCCTATTGGTTCAGTTAAACATATTATCATCCATATTGTAACTACCCATTGGCTGCTGTGCTCACCTCCCTGAGTCAGAGGTTTGATAAGCTCTTGCTGAGCCTTGGTTGTGGCCACTTCGTCTTGTCCCTTCAAGGAGATTAAAGCTCTTTGGAATACCTTGACGGAGTGCCCGGCTCCTGGCTTTCTTTATCTCGGGACTCTGGTGGCTTTTCTCTGCAGCTGAACCCACGCAGCTGCCCTAACCACCACCGAAGCCTCAGGGGAGTTTTTGGGGCGGCCTCTCGTGTGGCTCCCGCCGCCACAAAGGGGCGGGCTAGCCGGATTCCCCGCCTCGGGGCGGAGAGGAGAAGCCGCACCATGGCAGAGGTTTCTTAAGTAAAAAGGTTAAAATTCAACACATAGTTCTGCAGGCTAAACTTTAAATGCTTAATTCATATTGCTAATTCAAGTGAACTCCAAAAATCTCTATTTCAATGGCAATGACTGTATTGGCAGGCAAAAAAATCATATAAATAATCAAAGTATTTTAAATCTATTATTTCTTGAAACTTGCAAGTTTATCATTTAACTACTGTTTAATACAACATGAAGAACAAAAAGTGTGCATAAGTTTCACTTTCCAGGCAATAAGTTAATATATATTTTCCTTAGAAGAACATCTTAGAAAACACCTAAAAAATTTAATTGAATTCTTTAGTACTTGTAGGTAATATCTTAAAATATTTTCTCACACTTAAATCCTTGTTTGCATTGCTTAAGTTTCTACATGTTCAAAACCAGCAAAAAAACCCAAAGAAAATTGTATTATATTCAGGCTAAGAGAATGTAGCACAAATATTTTTTATGTATTCACTCCAACAAAACTGCTGATCTGAGATGGCTCAGTTGAAGCTCCATTTTTCTAATAAACAGAGAAAATCATAAGAAAGCTCCAGAATAAGACTGTCTCTTTTTTACATATAAGTGTTTTTCTCAGAAACCATTCACAGATTGGGCAGAAAGAGAGGAGAAACCTTAGAACTGTTCCTCCTCTGTTTTATGTTTTTTTTGTTTTCCAAGCTTGTCTATTTTCAAAAAAGCTGAGAAAATCCCCAAAGATTCCTTGAAAATGCCAGCATTTCCCAAACAAACTTAAAAATAGATTGTCTTTTCATTTTTTTCTTATCCTGTAAGGGTAAAAAAGTTACTTTGTAAGAGGATGATGTGAAGTTGTGAGTTTTATGCCAAATTTGAACTCTATAAGAAAGCAATTGCTAACAACTTTTCATTGTGATGCTACTGATAGCAAAAAAGAGAGGAAAAAAACAAAGCGAAACAGAAAACAGTGCCAAAGATAAAGTAAACATGAAATTTTACTAGAGAGTGAACCTGCATTTATTGAGTTCCATCAGAAAATTTAATGTGGACTTTCAATATGTATAAATTTTAACATTAAACAACTCCTGGTTATTTAGACCTTGCACATAAACCTTACCAATAACTGCAGTTCGTGTGTGTGCTGGAAAAAGGATTTTTGTTCCTGTTTGCAAACTGCTTGTAAGTGACTGCAAACTTCATTTGAGAAGAAAATTGCAGAATGTACAAGATCTGATGAAGGGGATTATTTCCTATTGTTTTCCTTTAAAGAGATTTTAGTTTTGAATTGAGATAATACTTCCTTTTCTAAATTGCCGCTGATTGTCTGCATGTATGAATTCTTGCATCGGTCCCCCATGTTCATCATATTTTCAGAAAACAGATATTTTGAATATTTTAATCTCCACTGATAAATCCTTCATCACATATGCTGGCCCTTGAATTTCACCAGCTTCCTTATATTCTTGACACAAAGGGAGCTTACAAAAGGAACTGTGAGTAGTCTTTGAAGTCCGATGACTGCTGGATTCTGATACAAACCGCGTTGAAGCTGCAAACCACTATGACTTCAGAGGCTTCCAATGAGGACACCAAATGGGAATATTGTTTGCTTAAGCTTTGTTGAAATCTGTCTTTTTATGTAAACCAGTCTACCTTATTTTGCTGTTGTAAATTTATATGAAGCCTTTATGTAATTTTTAATCCTTATTACATTGTGTATATCTCTTACAATTTTCAATCTGTACAACTGATTTTATATTTTACCCAAAGTATTATTTTCTGGTTTGTTTTTTGTTTGTTTTATTTAAATAAAAGTCCTACTTAATCTCCTGTTTTCTCAAATTCAGTATCAGGATTAGGAGAGTTATTATAATGAATTTCTTTAAAATTGAACAGATTTCCCCCTGAATTTGATGGTATGTTTAGCTCCTCAGAAAGGGTGAGTGATAGAAAGATAGAGTGAGTGAGACAGATTTTTGTTTTATTTTTTCTCACTGTCATTTAAACCTAAGTTTATATATATTAAATTGACATTTATAACTATATGTATCTATATTTACTATTTGAGAAAATTATCAGAATACTTTTTTGGTTTTAGATAATTTCTTATTATATATCTTGTTTAAAACAAGACTGAAAATCAATCTCTGAAATTATATAAAATCTATTGTAATCTAACAAAAGTGCTTTCTCTCTTACAGATTTCCTGTCCAATACTTTAATATGGACAAGAGCATATCTTTATTTGACCTAATGTCAAAGAGACAAAAAAATCCTGAGGAAGTTAAAATGTTTTCTGGTACTAAAACTCCAAAGCTTCAGGAAGTTTCTTTATTACTTAGTACTGTATGTTCTAATCAAGCATAAAACAGGAAAGTGACTACTATCAAAGGACCCATAAAAAGAGTTTATGATGTTTCAGATTCAGACAACATAAAAAAGGACATATTCAAATTAGAAACACTATTATAAAGTGTGATTCTATAAGGAATCTCCATAACAGACTTAATAACCTGATTAAAGAGACAAAGTAATAGCAATATACACAAGTACTAATTAGAACATTGAAACTATTACGCCTCATGTGGGAGACAAGTAATAAAATTCAAAGAATATTTGTAAGAAACACTATCAAACTAGCTTTTAAGTTTCCTACTGCCTCAGGCTGATTATGTGAACTTGTGGCATGTGTCGAAAATGTTTAAGCCAATCCATTTGGCCTGGTAACGCTCCCTTCTCTCAGTGCATTTTGCATCATTATACTATGATATGGTTTGGCTAAACTACTTTTCACAATGGGCCTGTTTGGTGGTGTTGAAAGATTCAAAACATGTTGTTCTTATAATGAAGAAAGAAATGTTGCCTTAGTAGTATCACAATTCTTAAAAATTACTTGCCTTGTTTTTACTCTTGAATATACAGCAGCTTTGGTTACCTGAGAGAAATAGCTATGAATGGAAACATCTCAATGAATATTTAAAATAATAGATGAAAATAGTAGATGAAATATCTAATAATCATCAAGTGTCACTGAGAATAAAGTGTATTGAAGACTTCCTAGTATATTAGGAACAGTAAGCATCACAACCTGAATATAATATGTTTCAGAACTGCTGAGTGACCAATATTTGGCTTCCTAAGTGTGAAGCATATTAATCTGAATGTATTAATCTGTAGTTAAAATGTATCAGACCAAATTTACTAAAGTAGAATTCTTTAAATATATCACACGTAGGAAAACGTAGGTACCTTCTCTTTTCTAATGAAAGGAGATAAAGATTTCCTTTCTTCTGAAAGGAAACAAAGTGGCATGGGGATTACTAGGGTAAATTTCTAGGGTATTACTATTCACTTTTTAGTTGAGCTCACTCTTTGCTTGTCTTTCCTAATACATAACGAAATTTTCTGTTATTAACTGTCTATAGCATTTATGTCAATACTAAGTTACTTGAAATTTCTCAACACTTCCCCACAAATGTTTCCTTTCCTTTTCACATTTTTAGGTAGGCAATCAGCTTGAATTCTTGATCCACAGCCCTGTGTCTTATGGAACACAGTATTTCAAAAAGCTTTAAAGCCCTTTAAACTAGAGACAAAATTTAATCACAACCTATTTGGGACTAATATTCTCTTCCCCATTTGATTTAAATTCTTCCTTCATGAACTGGTTCTTAGACTTTATTATCAGCCTGAGCTTATGACCAAACACAGAAGGTTCCCTTCCCCAAAAGTGGTTTTTTTTTATTTATAAAGAAAAAAATTTAAAAAAAAAGAACCTATAATGTTTACCAGATAAAACATGGCTGCTCAATTGTGTTGTTTGTAAAAAAGGTTCAAACTACATTAAATTAGCATTCATTACAAATCTAGTGTAATCCATAGAAACCTGTTCCTTTTACTTCACCTCCAGTTAAAAACAACTCTTTCTGGTCACAACTGAATGAAACATGAATCCCCAGATATTCAAAACACATATTATCACAAATAATTTGTATAAGCTGTGGGAATTGGAAAAATTGCCTTTACTACAGCCCCACCGCCTCAAGTCAAGTTAATTATATTCATTTTAGAATTTGAACACTCACAGAATATCATATATATATGCCAATGTGGTTAGTTTTCCTGTATTAAATAGTGTTTCATTGATCAACTGACATTTATTGTATAAACTGACACTCTTCACATCACCACTAAATTTGACTCAGTTCAAAGGAAGATTATCTCTTTTACTCTAAAATTTGCCCAATTATTTTTAAACTCTCTCTATGGTACTAATATTAACAGGTTTAATAAATCTCAGTCCACTATCAGAAAAATTAACACTAACCATTGTACATGTTTGTTTTAACCCTCTGAGGGTTTCCCACACAGTATTTCTACTCAATTCTTCCTTCACCATTCATTATTAAAATAAATTACTGTTGTATTCAGCTTAGCTGTAGGCAAAATACTTCCATTCCAGGCGCCCATCAACTTTTTAAATCAATTAAGTTAATTGACAGCAGGTTTAACCATTTTCTTAATTATGACTGCAAACACATTTCTAAAACACTCCACACCCCAAAAAAACAAACCCCAACCCTTTAGAGGTAACAAAACAAATGAACAAAATAATAATAGAAATTCACAGAACAGAAACCTTCCTTTATTAATTATTGAACATCTCTAAGGAATAAATGTATAAAGAAGGAAATCCAGGGACAGAACAAATCTCTGCTTTTCTTTCTAAGTCACTTTGGAGCATTTTATCAGTTCATTTCAAAGCTGAAAACCACATTTGAATTAGAATCAGCTCTAAACTACATTAGTGATGATTCAGTAAATGACATTCTTCCTCCTGGGTAAATTCAGAGCTGGGATAATGTTAAAGAGTAATGTTGGCTATCCTAGGCACAGAGAAAATGATGCTTTGCAAGTAGTGAAGGAATTCTTTTCAGGATATTCCTGTTCCTTGCATCAATATTTCTCTTTGCCTTTCTTCAGATTTTTCAGCATTCCTCATTTCTACACAGTGCAAGGCTCTCTGTAATGTAGTCCTCTCTTCTGGTGGGTGACAGCACCAGAAGATGTAACAGCAGTAGAATTTATGTTAGAAGTTTCTTGATTAAGGTAGAATGTGTTTGATTAAATTTGAGCATTTGAGAATTCTGGGGTAATCAAGAATAGTAGGATTCAAAAACTATAGATTTCCATACTATACCAAATTTTAATAACAGAAGAAGACCATTTTCCTTCAAATTTTCCTCTCATTCAGATGAGAAATATACTTTACTGAAGTAAAACTGAACCCTTTTGCTTTAGCTTGAGTTATTTAAGTATTTCTTTTAAATATTATAGTTTTAATTCATAGAGTTTTGTATCTGAAATGAAGTTCTAAAATTATAGTAGTATAACCAATATTGTATTTTAGGAACATAATATCAAATATAATGTACACATACATCATCATTATGAAATAAATAAAAAATAGAACTGTCAAAATGTAGCATTTTGGTTTGATTAAAGCATCATATTTTGACTTTGTGTTGAAAAAGTTCCTCTAAATTAACAACCCCCTGCAGATTATTTAGATTCCATTGAAAATTAGTTTCCTGATGGAAAATTTCCATCAAAAATGTTATTGAGCAGGCATAGTTATTAAGTTAGCAATGAGGCAGCACTATGAGGTCAATCAAGTGCTTAACAGAACTTTTTGGTGTTAGGTTGAAGGTGCCATGCATGGCTAAGAAGTGACAAAGAGCTATGGGTTGTTCTCACTTTTATTCCTCTCCTCTTAGCTGGCTCAGGCAGAACAATAACGAGCAAACAGGGTGATTGAGACATATTTCTGTAATACACACTCCTCTGAGCAATTTTAATGCTTTGCAATCTAACTCAGCAAGATCAGAATTTTGATATTCCATTTCCTTTGGGAATTACAACAGGAAAGATTGCCATTAAATAAGGCAATTTTTATTGGATCATTAACAATCCTTAGCATGGCCAGCTGCATTGTGAAATACTGTAATTTGAAAAAAGTGAGACTATTCATGTCTGTGTTTTTCAGGATAGTACTTACAAGAGTAAGGAATGCATGGTAAACTCATGAACATGTGCTTATATGTTTTTCAGAGAAAAACACTAAGCCTTCACCGAGTAATACTACAGAGCTATCATTGCACTGAAGGAGAACGCACAAGAGTTAATCCATACATATTGGTTCCCACTAAAAGGTGATGGAACTGAGTTGATGGAGTTTTGCAGAAAACAATTCATTGATCAGAACTATTTCTAAGCTGACTATCCATCCCCATAATTTTATGAGAGAAATTGCAATGATTTATTTTATAGAAGTCTATGGACTCTTTCCAACAATTTCAGTAAAGTATGTTTAAGGAAAGGTTTATGACAAAAATTTGTACTATGAAAAATTATTACTGCAATTCAAGTATTATCTCTGCATTTTGAAAAATAGATAACTAAAGGCAACAAAAGAGATTAAGATTTTGTTTATTTACTTTTTCTTCAAAACTTATTCTATTGTTTACAAACTTTGGCTAAACATACCTTATAATGTATTACAAGTTCATTATAATTCAAACTGTCAATATATGTTTTAAAGGTGTCTTAAAGAGTGAAATTCCTATTTTTTTACAGAATTTGCATCAGTAGGTGGCTTTTTAATGACTATAGTTTTCCAACTTTGAATGGCAGAAACTTCATTTATCAACATGTTTTCTAGTGTTAAATACTTAGTCTTTTTCTTGCTTTTTCATTTGGGTATTTGGAGGTGAGAACAACTAAACAATCTAAAGATTTACATATCAGCTTGTGAAGAATTAATTATTTTGTTTTAGCCAAAAATAGAGTGAGTAAGATTTCTTT
>WBNO01016980.1:0-18360 GCA_013400575.1 Peucedramus taeniatus | reverse complement strand
ATATATGTATTTGTGTATGTGTCTGCATGTTTAGGTGGATTTCTATACATGTGTGTATATGTATAAAATTTGTATGCAAATGTATGTTTTCTGGCTATTCTAAATAGAAATAATAATGGATCAAGAATATCCAGAGAGATTAAATTCTGAACTGAAATGTAGGTGACAGAGTTCTGAAGCAAAATATTCATTTTATGTTGTAACATATATTTCAAAGAAATCCATAATTTAGCATAATGAGTTATAACTCTGGAAGGGATGCACTGGAATATCTCCATGCTACATCAGTATTCTTTGATTTTTAGAAATCTTTTGTTCTTTCCAGTCTTAAACCCTAGAAAATCAGTTATCATGCCAACTTGAAAGTCAGATCAAATCAGTTATCATGCCAGCTTGGAAGTCAGATCAAATAAACATGTGGTTTCTTCCAAGGTATGACTCAATTTGTCCTTTAGACATTTGTCCTTAAAACACTGGGCAGCAGAGAAGATTTCCTAAAAGATTTTTCCTTCATGCATGTAGCATTCAATTTGCAGCCCATAATGCTTTAAAATAAAGCTCTTGGGAGTTTTTCTGGCTAAACTTAATCCTTCAAACTACCACATAATTGCATATATATACTAAATATGTAAACACTAGGCTTGGGGGTTTGCAAAATCAGGGACAAATTTTGCAGATCCATATAATGCATTATATCTCTACTAATTCCAAGCATTATATTGCTAACTCAGACAACTCTGTTTTTATTTACAAGTTCCTTGACACTTAGAAACAGTCACCTTTGATATTTTAAATTTGTAGCACTTTCTTCCTAACCTCATACCAAGTTTTATTAAGAGAATTTATATCCTTTCAAAGTCAGATTAAGCAGTCTTAATTAAAAGCCTTCCTTAATTGCATCTAAGACAGATTAATAATTAGGTACCTTTCATGTAGAAGTTAATGCTTTTCTGGTGTAACAAACTGAAAACAAATACCTCATTTTGCAGCAGATATTCCACTTGACCTCTGTAGTTCATAATAACTGAGACAAGGTTCTGCCTAGGAATCAGAAAAAAAGGAAACAACATCAAGTTAATAAGAATTAGATAAAGAAAACAGGTATGGGTTTGTTTTTTTGTTGTTTGGTTTGTTGTTTTTTTTTTTTTCCTTTGATATTTGAAATAATTTGACAGTGTTTTTATACTAGTATAAAATCAAGTCAAGTGTGTATACAGACATCATGCAATTGAGCCTGGATGTCCCTGGGTTTTTGGTAATCATTTGCCACAAAGAATAGATGCAAAAAGTCTTCTTATACATGAAGACACAAGTTTCCCAAGTTGAAGAACTCCAATAAGTGATTTGCTGTTTTCAATGTCTATTGAAATTCACTTCCCATTTATTTCACTCTTTATAGCTAAGCAAGTGTTTAAATATTACCTTAAAGAAGGATGGACTCAAGTACATGCTACATTCTTACAGCTAGACTTGATGACCTTAATGGTCTTTTCCAGCTTAGATGATTTTATGATTCAATGCCTTCTTTCTCAATCACTTCACAGACTTAGGCTGCATAGAATCAGATAAAACATCTGCACAAGATCTGGAAAATCTCCACACTTCAAAAGCGCAGGCTAAGTCAAAAAGTACAGAAGTATGTTATAAAACAGGACAGCATTGCTACATAACCCATGAAACTTAATTTGCATGCAGTTCTCAAGTTTACATGCTCAAACTGTTTCTGCAACTGCCTTTCCATAGCATTTCCTAAGCAGTAAAATTTGCTTTACTTCTGTAGACAGCCACTCACCACTCTGTGGTTCCATGCCTCTGTCATGCTACAGAAGTTGCCCCAAAGTTTTTACAGGCAGATTGCTGAGTCTTACCAAAGCTTCACTAAATTAATTAGGATTATGAAGAGGTGCATACACCTAAACTCCTCTACTGATGCTTCAGCTGTCAATCTCACACGTTTAGAACCACAGGCTCCAAGTGCTATCCCCAATAGATAAGCAGATTCAGATTTTTGCTTTTAAGAAGCATTTGTGTAATTTTCTGTGTTTCAAGCACTGTGAAATTCTTGCTGTTGTTCATTTATCAGCTGGAACAAAACAAAAACAGGTGTCTGTGAGACAATTGCTAAGGCATCATCCTGGCAAGCCTCCTGTGTAGGGTCAAAGCATCAGGAAAGGACAGGGAAACTTCAATTCCCAGTTTCACACTATGCCTAGCCCACTGATTAGTAAAAGGGACACATCATTACCTTGATGGCCATCAGAGGTAGTTGGGTTTTTTTGTTTTGTTTGTTTTGTTTTTTTTTGTTTTTTTTTTTTACTCTATTACTTTATTCCTGCCTTTTAAATTCTACTCTTATATCCCACACCAATCTTTTATTAAGGTTCTTCCTCTCCAGAAGGCTTAGAAGAAATTTTTCCCCCACTCTTCCATGCCCATTGCAGTCTGGTAGCTGAAAATCCCAAAAGTATTTTGATTTTTTTCAGAGCTTCAAAGCAAATCAACTATTTACAGAGCAACTGTGTGTGTCCCCATGTATTTTAGTTGGGCTAACTGAGCAATCAGAATTTAGCATTGCAACTGCAGCCCAAAGTACAGGTTTCATGGTATATGATTAGATTTTCATTATCTATATTGCATGGCAAGAAAAAGAGACTCATTGCACTGAAATAAAACAGAATACAGGAAATTTAGGGGGCCTTCCCTGTGGTAATACCACAGTGCATTTCCCTGGAGATGCCAACTATTCTCTTCCTCCTACAGGTAGTTTTAGCTTTACAGCTTTTTATTTCCAATCTGCACAGGCTTTATCTAGCCAGGCAGTTTGTATGTGGAGCAGCTGCCTGGAAATTCCTCCTGTAATCCTGTTAAATCATAGCTAATACAAGTTGTCACTCTGCTTTGACCAAGTCTTCAGGCGTAACATCTTTTTCACAGCCTTACCCAGCTCAAAAATATATCTGAACACAGGAGCTTGCCTTGTTGTCTTTTTCCATGGAGGTGAGCGTGTTTATTAGCATGGTTGGTCAAAATGCAGAATAATTTCCTAAATTACAATGCTAGTTCAAAAAATTAGCATATTTTCCATCACTTTATTTTCCCCTGGAGAATTTTTGGCATAAAGTAGCCATAATTTTACATCATTAATAGGAAACAAATCCAGCAAGTTGTAATAATGATTGAAATAACCCTACTAAGACTACCCTGAGTCCTTGTCTGCCAGATAACTAATAATACCCATATCTTATCACACAGACATGCTTCATACTTGTGCATCATTATAGCTGTGTATAAATATGGCAGGCCTAACCAACATTTAGTGAACATTTAGTACTTCTTTGATGTTAAGGACATTTTTTTAGCTTTTAGCAAGTCAATATGGTGCAAGAGTTTAGAAAAGGAAATAAGAAAAGCACAAACAGGAGAGTCAGTCTTAGCTCCCAGCTGGTCTATATGGGAGGAGGATGACAAGTACATAGCATGTACTTGCAACTTTCCTTCTTCAGTCTCTTGGCAGCAGCACCTACTATGGAGAAATGCTAGGTTCCCCTTCTAAAATGCTGTTTATCACCATTCTGCCTCTCTAAACAGTGCCCAAATGCATGCCTGAGCCCAGAGGGTTGTGGTGAATGGAATTGTTGGGAGCTGGTCCCATGTGATTATCCTCAGGTCTCAGAGTTGGGCCCCTCACAAAAAGAAGGACATGGAGGTGCTGGAGAGTGTCCAGAGAAGAAAGCATAGCTGAGGAAGGGTCTGGAGCACAGTTCTGATGAAGAGTGACTGAGGGAGATGGGATTGCTTAGCCTGGAGAAAAGGAACCCACAGCAAATGATCCTGTCCTGCAGACATCCTCTGTGCTCCTAAATTTCATACGCTTGTCATCTGTAAAATACATGTCTTCTACTGAGATCTCTATAGCAAGGACCAGAATGAAAATTTGGGGCATGCTCCTAGGAAACCAGATGGGTCCTCAGTAGGCACCAGGTACCCACCTCAAACAAGTAACTACCCCTCTGTTTTCCTCCATCTGTTAAATGGCAAAGTACTTTATAACACAGAGATGAAAAACATCGCAAAAAGTGTCAACAGCTTCTTGATCTAGAAGTGGAATTTATCTAAATGGAATATAATTAAAGGTGAATCAGGAATCTATCTCATTTAGTGTTTGTCCATCACAGGCTGGCTTTACAATCAGCTTCACACTGACTGCAAAGTTAAAGGCTCATCATAGTTAGCCTCCATTAAAAAAAACAAACAAACAAAAAAAAAAAAACCCCAAAAACTTAAATATCACTGAACTGTGAAAATATAGTCCTAATGAAGAGCAAGCCTATTACTTTTACAATTATTTTCTCTAACAGCAACTCACAAATGAAAATTTTGACACCTTCAATCATGGGAATCCTTGGGAAAAATGAAACCTTTAATGAAAACTTCAGTAATATGAAAAGGAGACAATTGGGAAAAATTACATGGATCCAAAAAACATTGATTTTTGCTAAGCAACAACTAAAGTCTGAGAATAAAACATTTGAAATATTGAACCAATTGTCTTTCTCTTTGGTATCATTCCTGTTCCCAGTAGTTCTCAGAATTCTCCTTTGGTGCAAGGAGGCTTCCTACAAATACAAACAATTACAAACATAAATACTGCTGAATACCAGCTTACCAAATCAGTCTCCAGGCACAAGTGTCTTCTAACAGCTCATTCACACAGAACCTTCTTTGGTCATCTGCACACTGTGGAAGAGAGGTGTATGGTGACATATATTATTCTGATAAAGAAGAATGTATATTGGAGAGATTGACATTGTATTTTCCAAAGTCAGAATGTTCTCAATCGTGTTCAGGATGTTTTGATCTGAAATTTTATTTGGTGAATATTTTATTTTACACTGGCTGGTATTATACAGGTACCAGTGGGAGCAAGAGTGCTCAGGAAAACAAGCCAGCTGGACTTAGAAATAGAACTTCAAATTAGATTCAGTGGGGGAACAGGATGTGCTTGAATCCAGGCAGGGAGAGTGGAGGCATTCCAACACCCTGCCTACATCAGAGACATGAAGAAGGCAGACAATGTGGCCTAGGGCTTACATCAATTCTGCTTTGGTTTCACGTTGAGGTGGGCCAGAGGGAGAGATGATGAAGAGTTAGAGGTGAGCTGTGAGGGGAAGCATCACCCTGGGCAGCTGAGAAGCTTTGCCATTTGAGGGACCTGAGTATCTCTTCCACCAGCTTTTGTTGTGCCAGAAAATAAGATATTTTGTTAAGTATGTCAGTAGCAATTGGGTGTCCAAAGAACACATCTTCATTGATGTAGATGGTCCCACTGGCAAATGGGTGTACAGAAAAAGCAGAGGACTTTAGGGCTTGTTTGGCCTCAGTCTTTAAGACTACTGATAAACCTGGGGCTTCCCAGTCCTCTCAGCTGGAGGAGCACAGCTACAGCAACAGTGACCTTCCCTTTGTGGACACTGGAATTGTAAGGGGTCAACTGCAGCAGCTGAATGTTCTTAATTCCACAGAGCCTTGGTGGGATTCATCCCGGAGTACTAAAGGAAAGAAAAGAAGAAGGAAAGAAGAGAAGAAAAAGGAACACAGCTCATTTGCCAGGGATTTAGAGCAATCATCTACAACAAAACAAACAAAAAAAAAAAAACCCCCATCACCCATTATGGATCCAATCTGACCATGGTTTCACCTAGCAATGGGTTATAATGTCACATATGACCCAGCATTCTGTGCCAGCTGGGTCAGCCCAGGATTTTTCCCAGCCCTAGCACATCCAGGCAGTGTGAACAACCACGAGGTGCACTCTCAGCAGCAGAGGGGGACTAGGAGGGGAAATTTCCACCTGGGCAGCTGGGTGGCTTTCCCTCTTGAAGGACCTGGCCATTTCCACCATTCACCCACAGGGCAGCCCCTATCCCTTTGCTGGTGTGACACCCGGTGCTGCAGCGCTGGCAAGAAGGAGCTCAACACCCTGAGCAGCCAGCCAAGCTCCAGCACTGTGCAGATCTCCCCTGGCAGGACAGGGCATCCACTGCCAAAGAAGACACGGGGCAGAGCAGCTCTGCTGCGAGCGATGGCAGCCGCAGCCAGCCGCCTCAGGCAGCAGAAGACTCGCAGGGCCCCATTTGCCCAGGCCCCATGAGGAGGCCGGCCTACATCACCTACTGCAGGCACAAGTTCTGCCTCAGGTGCATCGGGCAGTGAGCCAGGGCCAGCTGCCCTGTGTGCCAGCAGCCCATGGAGCAGCTACTGCACTCCATGCAAGGGGACGGCGACTACGAGTGCACCGTCGGCCTGGCCACCCGCCTGCACAGGAGGGGTCCACCCAGAGGGACGCGCGGCCTGTCATGGTGGTCGTGCTGAGGGCGATGCAGGAAGTCCAAAAGCAGCAGCTCTGGGCTGCCAGGAGCTGGCCCAAGGACACCAAGAGCACCCAGAGGCAGGAAGCAGCTCCAGGGCCCTCCAACACCCATTCCCAGTAGGCTCCTGCAGCCTCACATGAGATGACCCCACTGAGAGAAGGTGAGAGCCTGGCTGGCCCCGCTGTTGCTCCTCTGGAAGCACAAAATGGCACTGAATGATTTAAGCTTCTCACTATCCCCTCTTCTACTTCATGCAATAAACTGCATGGTTCTTTCCAGGGTGTACGTTTAATGACCAAAGAATGTTTCTAGGTCCACAAGGCTTCCGTGGGATTCATTCCAGGGCAATAAAGGACCTAGCTGATCTCATGGCTGGATCCCCTCAGTTCTCTTCCAAAGGTCTTGACAGTCTAAGGTGGTCCCAGCTGACTGGAAGTTAGTCAATGTCTTTTCAATTTACAGGAAGGGCACAAGGAAACGGAACAGGATGCAATGGAACAGGAATCAATGGAATGGGATGCAATGGAAGGGAGAGAGGACATAGTTTAGCTGGTGGGGACCTCCAATTTTCATGCAGTCCTCTTCAGGGCTGCTCATGAATCAAAACCTCGTTACAAAGGACATTGTCTGAATGCCTCTTCCTAAGGGACTGATAGACACGAGGCATCAGCCACCTTTCTGGGAGCCCATTTCTCATGTTTGACCACCCAGCCTGATTGATAGGATCCAAAGAGGATTTGATGGACTACTGCAACAGGTGGGTATATCTGATTACATGTGTGTGATTATTATATACAAGATCTGTGAAGATATTCATGTTTCTGTGACACTAGTTAAACTACAAACTTAGTGGGGACTTCTATAATGATACATATTCTATATTTCAAAATTTAGAAGGATCATTTAGATCAGAGGTGAAGTTGTCCTCAAGAGCACATTATTTCACAAAAATAAACAGTAGCTGTGTATGTGCATAAGTGTCTGAGATAGCTGAAGAGTCTTAAAAATCCCAAAGTTTCTGCCTATTTTGGTTTTTAAAAGCATAATTTTTGCATCTTTTTATATGAATTTTGAGGGAAGGATTTTTTTTCCATAACCTGACTCTAAGTCTGTGACTTTCCAATGCATTTTACAGCCACGTGTTTTACCTAACAGCAACAACAAAACTAACTGTGAGCTCAGTGTAAGACTACATCAGATCCTTGAATTCAGCGTGGCTCAAGCAGGTTTCAGTATTCCTAAAGGAATGTATAGGAATAGGTTCAGAGTGAAAGAAACACTGCAGCTTTCAAGGCACAGTCTGCCTCCCCTATTAGGTTTTTTTCTGGTGCTGACTTGCTGGCTGCTAGCAGAACCTCTCCTTTTTGTACCAGTGCCCTGTCACAAGCATGCCCTGGAGCTAGGGGAAAACTGTGACTTATTCCACCTCAAGAGCTGCTCTTTGCTATTATTAGTAACATGAAGTTACTTCATGGCCTGAAGCTTTCAGAGCCATGTCTGTCCCTGTAAAGGGATGATCAATAATTCACTTTGAGATCTTAAAATGTCACCCTTTCCACTTAAACCCTACTCTCCTTTGAGTTGCTGAATGTTTTCTAATGGCCTGAACTACACAATCCCTCTAGAAAGCCACAAATACTTAAATAATGGAAAAGTCTCCACCTTCTCATCATGACAGGCCTCTGACTTCTCTCATCTGGGGTTATGCTCACAATGTTTAACTCTTAACACATTACGTCTGGCAAAATATTAACATTTACATATATGAAAATGAAAAAAAAAGGTTTTTGAACTCTCAGGAAATATCACTTCCCGTCTGCTTTAGTTCAAAAGTCCTTTTCTGGAAGCAAGTGAGGCTCTTGTTAGAAACCTGTAAGTATTCTTTGCTCCCTGTCCACTATGAAGATTAATGCTCTCCTGAGATGATGAGAATGTGGGGACATCTGAAATTCTGAAACTCTGAAAAAAATAGGACAGGCAGAGCATTCCCTGGGATTTCAGAGAGTGCTAAGGCTGATAAATCTCATGGCTTAAAAAAACCCAAATCTAATTAAAGGTCACCCACTAACTGAAAGAATTGTGATTCTGTGTAAAGCCCCTGGCCAAATTTCTTGCTTGTAACTGCTCAGCTGAAGAAAATTTCCTGCTCTGAGTACTTCATAGTAGAGTGACAGTTTCCCAAAAACAGAAAGAAAGCAAGTATTAAAAAAAAAAAAACAGTTGCTCATTACTTGTAATTATCCACTTATATTGGTTATTAAACATAATAGTAATTTGCAGGTATCATCAGATATTTTTAACTATGCAACCTGAATTCAGCAGTGTTATGTAAGGTAAGCAAAATTCATGAAGGCAGCCTCCAGGTGCCCTTGGTGTAGAGTTGGGCTTCCTTAGCACAGAAACAAGCTTTGAAGTTTCCTGAGAGACTCCTAAACATATAATTGGGTTCCAGTTTTGAAGATCTATAGTAGTAGGTGTTGACCTAGAGAAGGTAAATAACTTTTTTTTATCTATAAACTGGTTAAAATGTTAAATATCTCTATCTACATCTAATTACACACACACACATATATATATATATATATATTGACCTCATCATAGTCCTTTTTTAATAGTCCAGGTAAGATGCTGTACTGATCTTGATGTTTCCCTTCTGACAAAACAGATATGAAAAGAAGGCCCCTACCCTTTTTTGCTAGACATCTGCCATCTGACCCTCACACTGAGAGACTCAGGCTATTATAAGAGCCATGCAAAGGAGGTAATTGGCACTATCTGTGAACAGAGACACACTGCCAGTGAACACTGCCCAGAGCAGAGCTGCTGCTGGACTGCAAACTTTGGGCTGGAAGTAAATCAAAAGTAAGAATTCTCTCACCACCTGAAATAAAACAGAATTAAATCCTGATAAAACTGGTTTTTTTTCCCCTGAAAAAGTAACCCTTGGTCTTTTTCAGTCGTGTGCTCTCCACAGTTGTTCACTAGATGTAAGTACAGGAGCAAAGCACAAATGCTCCCCAGGACATTTCAACTGCAGTCCAGCAATAATATATGCCTTCTCAGGAAAGCAAATAATCTCTCTTTGATTATTACTGCAGGTTGCTAAGTAAAAGGATTGGTGGAATTTCTTTCCTTCAGGGATGCTGAAGGAAAGGGGAAGAAAAGAAGGTTACTTACTGTTCTAGCCAAACTGTGCTCCAAATTACCAGCGTGGTGCAGGCGAAGCTGAATGCAGGTGCCTGCCTTGCGAAGACTTTCATGGCTTCCCAAAGTACAATTGCTGCAGTTTGGGGGAAAACAACAAATAAATGGTTATCTCTGCTTGCCACTTCCTTTTTTTTGTCCTTGCTACCTCTCTTAAAATCACCAGTAATTTAAATTCTAAGTGCAAAGAAGACTGGATAATACAAACCCAATTCTTGGCACCTATTTCTGTGGAAATTGATGGTTCTGGCATGTTCTCTAGTAAAACAAATAATAATTGCTTAGTTGTATCATTGACCATTAAGTTCTGAAAGAGAACAACAAGGACACAAAGAAAGAATATGCTTGACAAGCTGCATGTGCTCCCAAACCTTGAGATTATTTTTCCATATTCCTCAAATCCAAACAGTGCAGTATCCTGGTTATGAATGCACCACTGCAGAATAACTTGTGGTGTCTGATACCCAACTCAAAAATCAAATATTAGCTGTAGGTCTGAAAATCACATACATCAAGACAGGTGACCCTTGATTCTCAAAGAAGTCTAAGTTTTCACCCTGTGCAGCTTACACAGAGGTGGCAAAAGCAGAGTTCATCCTTTTCTTTCTCAAATCATGTGCCAGCTAAGATCAGAATCACTCAGCTATACTGGATCCTACAAACTAAGCTGCTGGTCAAGGATGATCCAGCAGCCCATGACAGGGGAATTCCTTAATCTTATTTGCCTCTTTCCATTTACCACTCTTAGCAATCTTTTCAAAGTCAGAACACAGCCTTGGTTTGTCACTCTTAAAATTACTTGGAACAAAGATAATTTCATTTTTTCCCCTTCACATCTTGTTTTAAAGAGGTGAAATAATTCAAAAAATGTTTCAGGGTTGAGGCAAACATCTTTTTACATTTGAAAAAGTCCTTTGGGATTAATGGAAAAAGAACAATGATTTTTACAAAGGTAAATTCATCACCAAAACAATTTAGTATGCATCATCAGTTACAACTTTGGTGTGTGTTTGATTCAAGAGGCTTTGTTGGGCCTTCAGCCACAGAAGCACAAAAAAGGATATTCCATATTTATACAGCATGGCAAGTTGTTTCAGAACTCCCTGGACCATGAAGTAAAGCTGATATTTTTTTGGCTTGAAAAACTGAGAATTTAAATGTAAACCATATTTCTACCTAAAAGGGCTTTTGATGGAATGTCTGAATAAAAATGGCTGGATTTAGTTAAAAAAAAATAAACAAAACCAAAATGCTCACCCCTGTGAATGAATCATTTAAGTGTGATTTAGATGAGACTCCTCTCTCACATGGCAGCAGAAGTCTTCAGCATAAATGAATGGATAAACTTAAAGGCCATTCAGCACATTTACAGGGAACTCACACCTTGTAAATGTTCTACACTCACACTACACTGTAGCTAAGTAAAATACAGACTGTCCATTGAGGTTACAAAAGCTGTAAATGTACATGTAGGATTTTTTTTCAAATAAACATATTAAACATCACAAGGGACAAACTCATTTCCATGTGACAAAAATACCTGAAGCAAGGATCACCTTTGATAGCACCTCCACACAGCTGCAAAATTTCTTGATTTCAAGAGCAGAAAGTACAAATGTAAGAGAGGGAGAAGTGAACACCAACAGTGAAATACCCATACTGGTGCAAAGCACATCCCTGTTATAGCCAAACCCTTCTCAAATCCCTTTTCAAAGCTCAAGTGGCCAATTCCCAGTTCCTGGACTGCACCAATACATACATTCTCTTCTGTTCCTCCTCACTCCTCTCCTCTCTGTGTTCTGCCTACCTACAGCTTTCCTGAAAGTTCTTCCTCTCCTCATTTCACCCAGCCATGTTTGCCTCATGACTGAAATGATGAACTCTTTATCCCTCTGGCTGAGGAGCAGATTTAGTGCAGTGCAAGCTGCAGATTGAGCTCTGGGTGCTGGGAAAGGGCAGCAGTCCATGAACAGGCCATGAACAACCACATGAAGACTCTTTCCACAATGAAGGGAGTGTGCCTGCCAGAGAGCCCCTTATTGGTCAGGCTGGGAAGTTTCCTTAACATTTTAAAACTGCCCCAACACATGTTTTTTGCTTAATGCCTCACTATTATTCCTGCTCTTTTCATTCTGCCTCACCTTCAGCCTGTGGACAGGCATAGTAAGAATATTACAGAGACACATCCATGAGTCCTGAGTCACCTTTTCCTGATTCCTCCAGGGTACAGATTCCTCCAGGATACAGAGAGGAACTGGCATAGCTAGACCAGAACAGAGGAGCTGTACCCTCCTATGAAGTAACAATCTTGAATTGTTACTATATATATATAGTAACAATTCATTTTATACAGATATATAAAAACTGTCTTTTCCAAGTGTAATTTTTCCATATCACCATGCTTCCAGGCAAAACAAGCTACGCTGAGAGAAACTTAATTTTGTTATTATAACTGCTTTTACATTAGTGGTTTGTGTTAGATTCTGCTGTGTCAAGCAAACACTATCCATCAGCAAAGTCTTTATTGACATAGCAATGCTGCCTGAAACACTGCAAGCACAAGTGGCCTTGCAGTTGACTTAATGAATGGATTTAATTTGCACAAATACAAGGAGAAAAGTTTTGACAGATATTGTTACACAAGGGACTAGACAATGGATTAATGCCTCAACAAAATAATGTGTAAACCTGGTCTAGATGAAAAGTGTGCTACAAGAAATAGAACTGTAGCTTTGCTACAGATTGACAAACTATCTTTTAGCTGTACCCCAGGCAGATTTGCTACCATACCAGTACTACTGAGATAAAAATGATATATCCCCTTTGGAGGATAACATGATTATTAGTAACTGGTTTACAGCACTCTGAGCTCTGTAAAGGAAACAAAAACGAAAGTGCTACAACCTTGTTAACTCAATATTTTTCCCCTTTTTTTTTGCTGAAATTACATGGAGAATACAGCTCTGATGAGAATGCCATGAAGAGAAATGCAGTCTTTGTCTTTAGGAGATGTGGTAATGACTGGCCCAAGTGACTTGCCTGTGGTCTCACAAAATACCTAAATATAAGAAAGCCAAAATCCCCATCATTTGAGACTCCCTCACTGCTTGCTTCCTCACAGCAAGGTTCTCTGATGTGCTATAAGCTCCAAATCTTAATACAGTTCAATCAGACTATTTTTTTAAGTAACTCAGCTAGTAGCATCTCTGAACGAGAAATTTAATCTGCAGTGACAAGAGAAAATTAAGTTTACTTTTCACAAAGAACATATTCATCCAAAGGTGCTTGCTTCTTATGATTTCAATCTGCATGATTATATCTATGTTAGTCTATAATTAATAGCTTAAACTTCACTTTGAGTGAAAACTAATTTTTATTTAGGTTTCAATTTCCAGAGAACAGAATTAGTAAGACAAAAAAAAAATGTCATCAATAAGGTCACAGGCAAACATGTTAGAAAAAAAAGACAAGCATTTAGATTTTTCAATTCCATTCCCCTGCTCAGTGTGGTGGCTGAACTGCAAAGCAATAAGGTAGCTGTGCAAATTACACCATGTGAGGGTGTGGATGGAACTTTAAAATACTCTGACACCTTAGAATAAAAGAATGTTTAGAAATAAAGCTTGTAAGAATTTTTGTACTACATTCCTTTGCTGATCTACATTACTGCAACCTATTGCTAGTACACACATCAATAAAACAATAAAGAAATTTTCCTAAAACCTCCACATTCTTACATACACTCATATGTTTTGTTTTATTAGGTATTTCAGGATGACCTGAGATCGTGGCCTGTTTTTCTAAAAATGGAGGATTGATGCATTGCTGACACATGAGAAGGGTTGGTTTTGGCTAGCTGCTGACATTGAGAGCCAGCAGTTGATACAAGGTGTTTAAGCACAATTTAATTCATTTTTTATATAATATTTTTCATGAAAGGCATAATAAAATCATATTTAGGGGTATCCATTTTACATCTAAGGAAAGATAGGAAAGTGTGAGAGCAAGATTTAAAGGTGGATCTAGGTTTGTTTGGTGGGATGAAAAAGAAAGACTGCAGGTTGCAGAAAGGCCAGGCTTCCCATTGTAAAAAGACCAGAAAACACAAGAGATTCCAAATCAGAATTCTACAGATGGCTCTTTTAATTACAGACTGGCCTGCAGTCTATATGCTATCTTCTGATATCTTTAAAATTTGAAATGTGATGTTCTACTCATGAGTCAGGCAGGATGTGAGCCCAAGGATCTCTGCGTAGGAAGGGAGCGATGGACGGTGAAATCTGCTGCTGCTGAGTGTAATGGTCATTAGCACTGAGGTATTTTTTCTTCCCCCTCTCATTCAAAGCTAAATGGATTCTAAAAATCATCAAGTCTTTCAGGTGCTTCTGCAGGAGGTGAGGTGAAGTGCTCATTAATACAATCCAATATAACAGTAAATGAAAGCTTTTGACAAACCTTGACAAAGCTGTCTGCTTCACTAAAGCACTCTGTTCTGAGAATAATTCATCAAATCCCCTTTTTGGCTTTACTTTAGGTGTTTTTTTCTGGATTACAGTACAGCAGGAGCAGCAGAGTATTTATTCCCTTTGCTGTGTTAGAACTTGGGGAACTTCTACTGGAATTCATCCGTGAACTGACTCCAAATATTTTTCTGGGGAAGAGCTGTGCCCAAATGCATCAAACCACTCTTAGCAACATTGGGAGGAAACCAATTTGCACTTGAAGATAGCCCACACATAGGAAAAATTTCACCCTGAGGCAACTCCTCAGGCCGTGTTAAAGTACCCAAGGGATCCTTAGGGTCTGGGGTTTGAAATTTCAGATCCAAGGTTCTGTGGAAGAGGCAGAAGAAAGGGAGCTGAATTTAACAGCACAGTATAGAATTACAAGCTGCTGAAGTTTTAGTGCAGCTCAGAGCTTCGTGAATGACAGTGGAGGAGCGAAGTAAGAAAGCTGAGAACATTATTGACGTTGTTGCACTGCTAATGGGACGTGCAGAGATTCTACAAGTGCAGGAATTTAAAGTCTGCTACTGATGCATTCTCCCCAACAATGAAAACAAAACTCTTCAGCACATACTGCACTGAGCTAACCCTCAATACAATGGTTCATTATTTCCATTCTTTAGCAATTTCTTTGAAATTAGAAGAGCATTTTGGAAAAAAAAAAAATAAATCCCTGGCCTTCTTCTGTAACTAACAGATCTGTGTCTGACCTGGTTCTCTGCTTGGTGCTTCTGGTGTTCTAATGATTTACACAGCACTTTGCTCCTCCAGCTCCTGCTTTACCAAGATTGAAGAGTGGGCTTAGAAATGTTGAAGAGGCAATCTTGGCATCTTTAGTTGCCAGATGTAATTCACTATGAACATATGAACATTTGGCCTGTGTGCCTGTGTAAAGGTAGAAGTGCTCCAGATGGACTAACTCACACAGTGTGACACTTGCTCTCACAAATACGTTGCTTTCATTAATCAAACTGACTTGGTCTAGGCTACTTCAGGTAATTTTTACACTCTACTGTAAATATGACTGCTTCTAAAACCTTCCCTTTCAATTACAGACATATACTATTTTGTCTAACACTTTTTACACCTCTAACAGATGAGCTGTGATTCCTGCAGTGCCAGTACCACAGAATGCTGCCAACCCTTCTGCTGAGAGCCAGTGTCCCCAAAGCCCAGCTGACAAGTGCTGCACTTCAGTTGCTTCAACACAGAACCTGCTCACTTTGGCTGACACCTGAATTTAAGCTGCCATGGGGAAAAAAACAACCAGCTGAGTCCAGTAGTGCTTTCAACCACCACAAGAGCTCACCTGGATTAATGTGAATCAGAGCATTTATTTCTCTACTTCTAAACTATGTGCATTCAGAAGGACCTGCTTGTGTGTTTAATGTGTTTTTCACCTGCATTCAGCACCACAGTGCTGACTTCATTTGCTTTGCTACTACTGCAACTGAATATGAAGAAAAATCACCTGCTCTGCAGCTGCATAATACTGTAGAAATAAATAATACATAATACCACTCTTTGGTGATTCCCCCTTTGAGGACTTGTTTATAACACCCCTATGAGATAGTGGAGGTAGCAGCACCCTTGTATCACAGATGAGAAAGACCAGAAGGACAATGAAGTCAAACAAACAATTAAAAAGCTGCACAAAGCTTCCATAAAAGAGGATTTGAAGCCTTGCACTGGAGCACACCATCCTCTCTGCAGAACACAAGCACCACGTGTTTGAGAAGTTTCAGAAACTACACATGTATCATTGTCACTCCTAACAATGAAGGGGTGGGACTATTTTCAGGCTAAGAATGATTCATTGCTCAGAAAATTATCAATCTCAGAGACCATGAGATTTTAGAGGAGCAAGCAGTTGGGCCACAGCTCAAAATGGTCACACAGAAGTGACAATGGTCACAAAGTTCTTTGTTACAAGACAATACAGCACTTTCTAATCTAACAGACAGCTGCCACAGAATTTATTTTACTTTTCTAACCTATCACCTTTACTTACTTCTGCTGTACTGTGGATTCTTTTATCCAGTGGCTTTTGTCTCACTTGTACACATATGCTTCTATTATAACTTCTAAACTCTTAGCTACTCTATACAACCACACTCCTACATTATAAACCCTTCACCATCTTATCAATACAGTTTCTCACTTAAGGCATGTTCTCACAACTACAGAAATATAAGTTTATGATTTTTCTGCTTAATATTGGTAAACTGTATTTTTATAAAAACAATACAAAATACAATCTGTACATTGCATTTCTACATCAATCTAAGCTCCTTTTAAGGCTGCAGATCAAGTCTTTGAGTGTCTGTGGAAGTTTCTGTTTTTCTAATTCCTACACACATGGAGTGTTTGGAACCTGACACCCTACCTCTCCCCGTGGCTCTGTTTACATGGCTCATGGCTTAATGAGGTACTTACTTTTGTAAGAATTCATCAGACCCATAAACACTCAGAAGGCATTCCCCCCGTGCTGGGTATTGATTTGTTAAACCGAGGATCTCCACAATTAGGTCGTGAGTGATACAGCCAGCTGTAAATAAAGATAGCAAGGAAAATTAATAGTAGCTTGCTAGAGAATTGTAGGCTACATACTTGAGCAGAGGAAATAAGGGTTTTTTTCTGTAATTCTTAACAACTGCTGCGGACTAGCTCCATCAAGAGGAATTAAATCAAGACACACTTTATTTTACTACCTTTTTTTAAAATTTTGCTTCAAATATTCTACCTTGTCACCCTGATGTTCTCAAGTTTTATCAAGCCTTCTGATGTTTGCATTTTTGCACAGAACTTTCCCACAAACTTTATGTAAATAACTTATTGTTTTTCATTCCGTTATGGGGGATGAGCAACCTGATGGACTGCTGGGTTGCCCAGTGACATTGAGGAGGTGGCACTGTCACCCTCCAATGACAATGGCATTTCAGAAAGATATATCTATGGAGTCAGATGTTTTAATAAAGAGTTTTTTAGTTTGCTTTGAACAGAACTGCCCCGTGTGGTTTTTGTATCACCCCACGGTGACACTACCTGCCATAGAATCTTTGTTCATTTAGAGGAAATTAGCAATTCGTTGGGCAGCTGGAAAGAAAAAGAGATGAGCAATATTCCCAGGAGGAAAGGAAGAGGCGAATGGCATTCTTTCTTCTTTTTCATTTTCCTGACGAAAATTTTGGCACATTTTCAATGATGCAAAAGTTGACTCTGTAGCCACTTATGATACAAAAAGGCTCCAGAATGCTATTTGGCATTGTTTCTGCTATGCACACCCTTTTATTCCTAACAAAGAAGTAAATTAATATTCTAATGTATTTTATATCTGCAATATATTATAATATTTAATACATGTGTAGCCACATAATAGTATAAAAATATACATAATCCCTATAAATTAGGAAGTTCTATGTCAGTTTGTACAACCTGCTGTTCAGAAACACTTCAGCATTTTGAGAATTTTCTCCAATTCCACTCCAGTTTTTTAAGCTGATTTCCAACATTTATCAATATGCTTCCTCTCTGTTCATTTTAGAAGAATTGATCACAAATGGAAAAGAATAGTTGCATAATCTAGAAACAGGTCTGATAAATTTGGTCTTCCACTGAAGGTGATGGGACAACTTCAGAGAATAGGTGGCATTTCTAGGGGAGGGGGTTAAGACAGAAACAAAGCTGAAATAAAACAGAATAGGTTACCATAACTTGCTTTTTTTCTTCTGTTTGGTTTTCCCCAGGGAAAAACAAATTTATGAATGGATTCAAAAGCTCCTTCTGAAAATGCTAATTTTGTTTGAAAAATGTTTTGTATTTTTTTTCTCAAAAAGACACTTCAATTACACATTTTTCTATTGGTTTTACCAGTTTAAATCATTTAGCCCTCTGAGAACTCGCCATTGTAAGCAGCTCAGCTGGTTTGATGTTTAAACTGCAGTGCTTGTTGGCTGAATTTATACACTCCAGAAAATGAAGAGCACACAAAATCTTGAATTAAAATCGTAACATGCACTTTTTTGGGGTCACTCATTGGAAAAAATCCAGAACTTGGTAGTATCATTCATTTCCACTCTGTAGATCCATCTTCCTTTCCTTACCCTGCCAAAGGTCCTTGCCTAACTGAACAACACACTAGGTGGGGCAAAAAAGAGTAATTCTTCCTCCTACTTCAACCTTACTGCTTACCTAGTCTAAACAAGTTCAGGATAATTAATACTCAGCCTATTGCAGTCAAATAATTAATTGAAATACAAATATATTTTTAATAATATATT
>WBNO01016978.1:171862-184564 GCA_013400575.1 Peucedramus taeniatus | reverse complement strand
GCCTCCACTGGAAGCAATGATGGGTTTATAGGAAAGCAACTGGGCCAATTGATTAAGGCCTTGACCAGGACTAAAGGCAGTGACAGTGAAAATCATGTATCTCACCATGTGGAGTGATGGAGGAACCTGAGTCTGGCACTGGTGTAATGTCAGATCACAGGGATGTCTGGGAAGCTGAAGAGAAAAATGGTGAAAAAAGCAGGAAGGTGAAATTTCTTGATGTTGTAGCCATTGGCCCATTAGATAATTTGGGGCAAGTTGCTAGTCTATGCTTGCTTACCTACCTCAAAAGTGGCAGTATTTTTGTCTTTTAAGAGCTTCTTCATTGTTCTAATATTGTTCAGATTTTCTTCAGCTTCAGGCATTTTGAAGGCACTGAAAAACTTTAGCTCTAGAAAAGTTGAGATGTTTAAATATTAGCTAGTTAAACACAAAAAAGGTTGAATGAATGTTAAAATTGAGTTCCAGACACTGATATCTATGAGTATGTTGTAGATACATACATTTTCATATCTAGTGAAACCCTTGCATAGGATTAGTAAATTGAGTATTACTAAGATAAGCCTGACTCTGGTGAATTGCTTGAAATACAGCTGGCTTTATAATTCCAGAGATGTTTTAGAAACCTTGCACCCTCATCCTGATTGCCGTCTCTCAATTTTAAGTCAGGTTTTTCTATTAATTTTTGGCACTGAGACATCTTCCTATTCCTAAATAAAAGACTAGCCATTCAGAAAGGATACCAAGATTTTCATATTTCTTGTAATGTTTTGTCACTCCTTGAGGAAACAAGACATAATAGCATCCTCCCTGTTCAGATACAGTCAGTAAAAACCAGATGAAAACATGAAATTTACAGTGAGTTATGGGTAAAGTTATAGGCCTGTCACAAAACAGCAGTGTCATGCTGGGCCATTGCTCTGTGGTCAGTCAGAAAGATTTGCTAACCCTTCTGCTTTTAAGCTTTAGTGTTGTTGCACTGGAATTAAAAGTTAGATACTCTGCCTGATAGGCATGAGAGATCTGTGGCTTACATTAAGCAAAGTGCTGTCATCTATAGGTGGTCAGTTATACATTAAAAGCAGTTTTTTTTCTAGTTTGCTTGTTGTAGTTATTGACACTTGTGCTTCAAAATGCTTTTGGATTGATTCACAAATATCCTTGTGTCTCTGCTGGGGAGAACTAAGGAAAGTTTTGGTGTTTCCTTTGGGGAGTATCATGTTGCAAACTACTGCTTACTAACTTCTGCAAAACCAGGAGCCAGGGTTCAGTGTGCTTTGTGAAGCTTGAACAGTACAATTCTGCAGTGAACTTGGGCAAGAAAGGAAGGAAACAACTGACAACTGCTATGCACCAAGACTACTAGTCTGCATAACTATTTTTCTCCCTGTTTTGCTAAATTCTTACTAATCAAAACTACCATTATCTGGAGAGCCCAAGTGATTGATTTCTTTCCCTATCAAAATTCATTTTTAGAAATGTGACCCTGAAACATCTGAGGAAATCAGAAATTTTCCCCAGAACTGCTGTTTTGGAATGAAATTTTCTGGTAATACTTAAAGAATTTCAGAGAATGGAAATGCTCATATGGGTGTTATAATCCCCTGGACATAGCATTTCTCAGCATCAAGAGTAGTAGCGTCAGGATTCTCCACTGCAGTCTCTCAGCAGTGTTTCACTGCTGAATGCATGCACCTGTAGGCAAAAGCTGGAGCTGATGGCATTTAAACTGGCTGCTGCAGAACTGCATAACATAACTGTAAATGAACTCTTTTACTCCAAAAAAAAATTAAGTTTATACATAACCTTAATTATGGACTGGCAATCACTACAAAGCAAAGGGGTTTTGCTATTATAACTATTGCATACAGTGAAGTCTCACTGAATTTGTTACACTGTTTCATTTAGAGATTTTGTTTGAAAAAGCTAACTTGTTAAGTAGGAGTGCATAGTCATATGGATTTTTCCCATTCTCATGGTTGTGAGATTAAAATTTGAGGCAATGCTTCTTGGAAATGAGCTGCCTCATCCCTGTAAACTCCACTTTCTGAAAGCCAGTAAGAGGATCTCAGTGGTGGAACTTTCATTTCACTTAATGTGCAGTAAACTTCTCCAGGGACATACTAAATAACAAACAGCTTTTTTCTTGGAGCACTGAGTATCCCGGTAACAAATCAGTTATCAAACAATATGTATCAGATCTCTGGTTAGATTTTTCAGTAACAATGATAATTATAATATGGCATGATAATTTTCAACTTTTAGAGGTGTATTTCCCGAGACTCTGAGACAAAATTCCCTAATTTTTGAGATACTATATATTTTTAAACTACCCAATCTAGTCTTTCTTTTTCAGAAATCTTGACATAGCTGTCTTACACCTTTTATGTGAAGTTTTTGTTCAAAATGCTGTTAATGTATCAAATAAATTAAATTACATGTCCTGTAGAAACTGAAGACTTATTGAGGGAGTTCAAAACTGAGTTGGAATTTTGTGATATAGCTGTTCTTTTTAGCTCTTCAAATGCTGAGAAGCTCATACTGCCAAGTCACCTATTAAGTGCTTAAACTGTAGCTTTTATCAACGTTTTCTGAGCATTGCAGCTATCTAGCATTACACTATCTAGTGCCTTACCATTTACCTATTTTAAAAAGACATCTGCTGTGCTGTGTTGTTGAACGTTGCCAGGTTTGATTGCCAGCCAAAGCCTGTTTGTCCTTTAGTCACTGACAAATTCGTGACTGTGTTCCAGAGATGTGACAGATAATCAGCTGCCTCACAGTGTTGGTAAAAGGTAACCCTGACCTTTCCTACAAATAATTAGTGTCAATTATAGTCCCCACCTACATCCTTTTCACCACTGTGGTGAAAAAAAAAATCAGGCTTTTTCCTTATTTTGTTCTAATAACAAAAGTAAATTTTAGCAATCCAGTGCCAGAATTTTCTGCATAATTTGAATATTGAAATATATCAGTCTGGGAAACTACTGTAGATTTTGTTTGGTTATGTATTCTACATCTTGTATGGATGTTAGGATACTGATTTCTAAAAAGATAAGGTACTTGAAAGAAATTCCAGATGAGGAACAAATCAACTGAAGTGGTCTTGGGTAGATGTTGACTTTACCTGTTGATTATTGGCAGAACACTTGAAAATTATTATTACACCAAACCAAGTATTTGAAAATAGTACACTGAACTCATTTCATTTGATAGCCATTAAATACATAGATCTCAAGAGCCCAAGTGATGTTAGCACCCTTCTGAAACTTTGCTTCAGACTGATCTTTCTTTCCATGACGTTCCCTTTTTCTGATAAGCAAGAATGTCTTTGTGATCCTGCTCCTGAAAAGTCATTTACAAAGGGTAGGGGTTTGGCACTTGTGATCCAGAATTCCTCTGGTGCATGTCCCTAGACATGTGTGATGATGAAACTGCACGCAGCTATGCTATGCGGCTAATTAGCTTGAGATTGGATTTTGCCACCCAAATAACTATTTTGTGGCTGAAAATTCTGAAGTTGTGCTATATATCAGATGTAGCCTGATGTAGTATAGAAATATACAGTTCATGAGGCTTTTCTGCCACTGGTGCAAAAGTCCTTTATTGAGCACAGACAGCACTTAAATTACAAGTTTATGCTATTTCATTTCGCAGAAATGGTGGTAAATGGAAGAATTGTATAGAGGAGTTTACTCTTTCAGGATTTTTATGCCTTTTGTTAGTATTTTCTGCAAAAGAGACCAGTTAAGGCATTGATCCAGCAGAATTATAGCTCCACCTTTATTACCAAACATTTTTCCACTACTACATATTATTTCTAGTACTGACATTATCTTTCTCCATCTTCCCTAAGCTCAAAAAGTATAAATTCTCTTCTTTGCTTGTATTTTTTGTTATGAAAAGGGTAATTATGTGAATGTCATCAACTGCATGGGCAAGAAGCTATAAAAACATAAGCATTGCAAACCAAGTCAGTCATCTGATTCAGCTTAGTGCAATGTATGCTTCTCCTTATCTACTTTATCCTGTCTTTCCTTGGAGTCACATCGGTCATTTATTCTGACTAATGAGGAAATAGCATTGGACGCCACCTTTGACAGGGAGTGGTGAGTGCCCAAGGCACAACTGCATTAACTGGTAGTGTAGTGTTCATTTTGGCTTTAGCCTGCTAAAGACTTGGAGGATAGGCTGTCAAGAACCAGGGATGTTTCACTGTGCTGTTTTTATTCTTTCGCTCTTATTTTGTCCGTAGGGTAGTTTCATTGTATCTTGACTCCCTTAACAAGTGATACTTCTTGTTATAAACTGCGTCATTTCATCAGTCCAAAACTCAGATTATCAGTGGGGGGGCAGGATCTGCTTTTAATCTGTATGTGGTGGTGTCCTTTAAAATCCTCACCCTGGTTTTTCCCTGCTTTCAAGTATATTAGTTGCTATGGAAACAACATCAGTGTTGTGAGCTTCTAAATCTTGAATACATTTGAGTCTCTTGTTTTCTTTCCTCTTGTTTATATACAGTGGTTCTTTTCCTCCCACACTAAATCTGCAGCTTATTTCAGAAAGTGATGCTGAGCAAACTGCTCACTGCTGCTTCCTTAAAGTTAAATGCTGGGAGTCTGTAGTATCCAACCATTCTTATATCAGAGATTCTGATACTACTTTTTGTGTTTCTGCTGATCTGAGTCTGATTCTATTTGGAGAAATCAAAGATCTAAATTTTTGTGCCAGAGGATAATAAATATCTATAGCAATTGAAAAAAAAAAACTTAGACAATTGGTTTTTCTTGTATCAGAGAATGGTTGAGGTTGGAAGGGACCTCCAGAGTTTGTCTGGCCCAGCCCCCCCACCCCCCCCACCCCGCTTTAGCAAGACCATCTAGAGTCAATTGTTCAGGATTATATCCAGAAGGCTTTTGAATATCTTCTATAAAAGAAACACAATACCTACTGGCAAACCTGTGGCAGTTCTCAGTCACCCTTGCTTTACAAAAGTGTTTTCTGATGTTCAGACAGACTTTTCCACGTTTCAGATTGTGCCTGTTGTCTCTGATGCTGGTTACCACTGTGTGCAGCCTGCAGTCAGAGTACACAGCCTCCCTTCAGGTGTGTGCAGCTAGGTGAGATGCTGGCCCTGCCCCCCACCAAACCTCTCTCAGCTTTCACTGGGCTAAGCAGTCCCAGGTCTCTCAGCTGTTCCTGCTTGGAAGGTTGGTTCTCTTGGCCCACTGAGTGTCCCTTTGCTGGAGTCTCCGGTGTGTCAATGGCTCCTTGCACAGGGAAGTCCAGAACCAGACACAGCACTGCAGCTCTGCAGGGGAGGCATCACCAGCACTGCGGAGAGGAGAAGGATCACATTCCTATTTGAATATTTCACCTTTCTCCTCTCTAGTGCAAAGTCTAGATTAAGTTTCCATGATAAACTCTTAATGTAAGTGAATTAACTGATAGAAAACTGGCAGCAGACTTTTTAATGTAGTCATGTTTTGTAATTTTATACCTATTGCTTGAACATTGTTCAAGACCAAAATGTAAGACCGAGATGAAAGTCACTTCAGGCTAAAAGGAAGTGAGCATTAAATTAAGTTTAAGAAGCCAATCCATGGCCAAACCAGAAGCCAAATGAGAAGGCAATTGTAATCTAGAAGTACTGTAACAGAAAAGTTGATTCACTTCCTAGAATAAAGGATATATCTGGCAGGTGGTCTGCTAAAGTTCCTAATGTCTTATGTTATCCCCTAGAGAAAATAAATAAGCTACCAAAAAAGTACAAACTGTTGACCTCTAAGTGGAGGTAGATGCTGCTATTTGTTTAAGCAATTCTGGAATGCCTTGGCATTGTTTCACTTCCTAGCACAAAAGAAGAAATGACCTCTTCATGAAAAGAATGCTGTGGATAAGCTGGTTGCTACCTTATCAACTCTGCTATTGTAGTTATGCCAGCCAGACATGTTAGCGTGACTTAGACATACCCTGCTATGGTATTTATACTTTGTCAGAAGTGTCCTGAGATTGATTTGTGACCTCATCTGGATGCCAAGTTCTCAGAATTGATAAAATTTAAGTCCCCTTTCCAAGTTTATTTAAAATTTCCTGTCTTCAAAGAACTTGGAAAAGTATGGTGGTTTGCTACCTTTATCATACTTATTTGCTCCTGATGTTCCCATTCATCTGCTCTTTCCAAATCTTATTGCTTCTAACAAATGATGATCTGAAATACCACAGCTACTGGCATCTCTTTCTTATACTTTTGAGCTTAGGTTTTAAATAGTAATTTTTCCAGGGGGGACTCTGAAGGCAAGAAAATGCTGAGTTCAGGGTGTGTGGAGTCTAACTGTAATGAAGGGCAGATCTTTAAATATTCTCTGGTTAGCTCTGAGGAGAGTCAGAGACAGATTTGACTAGTCTAACATGCTCTCCATCACTTAATAAGCCAATCTAATCAGGCAAGAACAACTCTTTCGAGATGAGAGCCACAAGTATGGTCATGTCTAGGGAAGTGCTCTCTATTTTTAGAAAGCTGATTCTCAGCATTGTGCAATGTTGAAAGTAATGGGTGGGGGAGCTGGAAAGAGATCATTTGGGGTTGGTTTTGTTACTTAATTTCTTCTTTGTTTTTCCTATGCCAGATTGAACAAAATTAGATTGGTCAAAGGTATATTAAGAAGCATACTTATTGTTTGATGGGTAGTAGTGCAAGGGGTAGAAAAATACAACAAAATGCAGGTGTCTGAAAGAGATTGAGGCTATAGAGAAAAAAAGAATATAGATATGGACAAACAATTTTTTTTTTAAAAAAAGAGTAACACCCCCCATCCTAATTATTAGCAATGACTCAGCTATCTCTAGACAGTTCAAGTTGTACAGAAATAGAACGGTTTGAATCGATTCTTGTTGGTTTAGGTCTTTGTGCCAAGCAAACCTAAGGTAGGATTCATAAGAAGGTCTAGGTCAGTTGTAAAAGTCTCTTGCAAAGCATTTTCAAGAACTGTGGGCAGCATGTGAAAGTCAATGTTCCTGCTCCGTTTTTCCACTAACAAACTCTTCTTCCTGCCATTTTTTTTTCCATTTCTCACAATTGATATTGTATAAATATAGTGATTAGATGCTAAGAATTGTTTCTCAAAATGGAGAAGAGGAATGCATATCCTAATTACTAGAGTGTGAAAGAACAGCCTATGAAGTGGTATGAAGCAAGCTTTTGAAATGAAGGGACAGCAAATTGGGAATCCAGAAAGCCTTAGGCTTTCTGGAAGCTGCTCTCAAGGAGTTACAAAGCTGAAGCGGTGAATTAAGGAAGATGAAGTGATGCCAGTGGAGAAGGTGCAGTTCAGCAGAACCATGGCAGTAGCCCAGGGATGTAGCTTTAGGTTTGAGGTAAGGAGAAGGTGATGAAGGATAGCAATAGAGGGGTAGGTAAAAGTTTCAGATGTATGTATCATAAATGGAGGAAAGAGGACGCATGGAGACTGACAGCTTATCTTCCTAAATATCTAAAAGTGATATTTGAGAAATACAAATTTTCAGCATAGAGGAGTTGGCCGTTGGTGTCTAAGCAGGGGGAATAACCTTTGCACTGGATATTTGTTCATTATGCTTCCTCTGTAAATTGCAATATGTGAGGAACCTCTTATTGGGAAGTTAATAAAATTTTCACTTAAGATTTCTGTTTGCCCTGCTCTTGGAGAAAAGATGGGAAAACTGTTCCTTTTCATTATGTAGCTATCAATCTCAAATTTATACTTTTCTACACAACTGTAGAATGTGCAATAAGACTTCATAACATATACTGCCAAGTTTGGTTTTTCAATAGAGTGGGAAGCAAAAAATTTCTAGCACTATCAGCAATTCAGGCTTCTGTGCTGAGACTGGTGTTTGATGGTCACAGGAACTCAGGCTTGTAGGGATCTCCAGTTCATAACGGGCAAAACTTGCTTTTTTGGGTTCTGGAAACTAGGTGGCCTGGGTGTTCTACAGGATTTAATCTGAACTCTTGCTTAGGGGAATGAATTCATGTAGTTATTTAATTGAACTGTTAGTACATGACACAATCAGGACTGGAAAACTTTCAAGTACAAATTGGCCAGATAAACTATTAATTGTCTTGACAATATCCTTGGCATTCTCTGAAAGCACACTGCATTTCAGCAGCAGTTTCTCATTTTTTGTTTTGTTTTAGGTCACAGTTGACCTCCAGGTGCTATCTCTAAAACTCTGAGGATAATTTTAAGACACTTCCTTTCTGTGTGTTAGTTTTGCTTTGAAGGGTTGCTATTTTCTCTTAAAATTGCATGTTTAAGCATTAATTTTTGGGAATGTTTAAGCATTCATTTTATGTCTTTATGAGCTCAAGTTCACATTTCTTCTCTCAAATACCATCTTAAAGATTTAAAAATGGAATATTTATCTATACTATAGTTCTCCTGATTTAAAATCTGCTCAATACCATAAAATTGAGGTGTTTTCTTGTAATAAGTGAAAACAAAGTTACATATGTGTTATAGTGTGTATGCATATATATATGTATAGATTTTTAACTTATAAAATGCATTAAATAATCCAATTTCATAGCCAAGCAAACAGAAAAGAAAACTATAGAGTCTATTTTAGATTCTTTTTTATCTTACTTAAAAGGCAGCAGAAATTAATCAAAAACTGTGCATCCAAACAGCTAAACTGCAGCCTAATTTAATTTTTTTAATATTTTGTATTTGAGGCAGTTATACTTTCACTGTTGCCTTTTTACTAAATTACCTCAGAAAGTAAAATACTAAATGTAGGATAGGAAATAGTGTGGAAATTGCTCCAGGAATTCACTAGTATTTTTAACCCTGGTATAAAACATGAGGGATCTAGTCTTATTAGGTTAAGACTCTTTCATCTCTAATTAATTACAAAAGGGCTTCAGGGTTTCCTTTTAAAATTTTTAAATATTTGTTTTTAAGAAAATCAAAGTTAGTTCTCTCTTCTCTCCTTTTTCTATGGCTGTACTCTTGTGGTGAGGAATGTGTCTTAAAGGGCAACTGTGAATAAAAGAATATATTTCCTGTGATAAGAATTTCCCAAATACAGTCTAGAAAATGTTTCTGCTAAATGCATGACACACCGTAAATACATAAATCAACTCATTGCTCTATTCAATCTAGGTACAATTCTCTGTCAGCATCTTTGCCAAGTATGTGATATAATCCACAGTACAGAAAATTCATCAGAGTTGTTAATGGTGAGAATCTGAAAATACAAAGCCAATAACTGGAGTTGCACTCAGTGTTCAGTAGCTGCAGGAGCTACAAATAAGTTTTTCCCGGGATAAAATTAACTCTTTATGACTGAATTCCAGTTTACTCTTCTACAGGTTGTGTCTCAGGCAGTTAATTATAATAATGGCTTGGGAATTGGATATCAGTGCTCTTTTTCATAGGCTTGTCATCACCTGGAACCTTGGAAAAACAATGTGAACTACTCTGTACTTCAGCATACCCACCTACAGGTATTCACTGTGTTTATCTACTGCTTTGCATTCAAGCAAGTTGACCAAACAATATTTTTTAAAAAAAATCAATTTAAAATTAATCAAAAAATCAATTTAAAATTTGAGACCTTTGATAGATGATGATTTCTTTATGATTATAACAGTCCAATTTGCCTTCATAAGTCTTTCTCATTTCAATATAACATCAAGTGATTACAGAAATTGAATGAGGGTCAGAAAGATCAGTAATTGTCAATGATATTCAGGATAGCTGAACACTAGGTGTTTTCCTACTTGGATAGTTAATATACATAAGAATAATTTCAATGCCATGCAATAAATGAAATGCTGATTTTATTTAGTAATTTCTTCTTAATTTAGGATCTGCTACTTTGACATTTCCTTTCCAAGAGTGACAATGCCTTTTAATATTTGTTATTGTTCATGCTTTTACAACAGTGTCAGAATGCAAATTAATTATTCACAAACCAATGAATTTTAATGATTGTATGCAAATCACAGTTCTTGGGTTGACTAAAGAATGAAATGTTTCCTTAGTGGTGGTATATGTTTTATATTGTATGGAGCTGGTTTGAGACAGCTGGAAACCAGTTTGTGAAGGAAAATAGCAGGACAGGCTAAACTACAGTGGTGAATGATATGCTGATACAAGTATCTATAGATAAGGCTGAGAATAATGTTATTTCTGTCCCAAAACTGAAGACTGTTAGCAATGTTCTGGTGAAGAACTGGTGAATACTAGTTTCCTCTCAGCTCTGATTGCTCTGATATGAGCAACTGTTCTCCAGGTACTACAAGTGAGATCAGGAAGCTCATTTGAATTAACGTGGGAGTAGGATTTGAGCAAAGGTACCAAATGATGTGTTCTATTTCCAGCTCTGTTCTAATACAGCAGGCAAGTGGTTATCTTTAAGCACTTAAATACTCATTGTAGGGTCAGTATGACTCTATGCCTTGCACTTACATTTTTATGTAAGGGGAGCATGCTAGCAGCCACAGTTTCAGCTGCCTGGTTCTGGAGCTCTCCTAGAAGCACAGGCATACCAGCGTAACTGAGCCTTGGGGGACTACCAGAGGTTATTCAGTCTCACAGCTTCACTGTGGGTCCAGTTCATATCCTTTGATGTTATGGTTTTAGTGGGTTTTGCCAGAAGAAATTTTATGACTGTGCAGAGCATGCATCAGCAACTGTTTCTAAGACTTCTGTGGAGCTTTTAGGTAAACTCAGGTTAGCTTCTCACAATTTGTGCTTTAATTGTTTGCTGAATTGGAGCCATGATCTGCACTTGGGTTAAGCCTCTTCTAATTTCTGCCTAATCACTTATGAAACTGCAGAGTAGGAAAGGTTGCATGTGCGTGTATATTCTCTTAAGTCCTATGAGATACTGCAGGGAAAAGCTCCACCAGCCTTTTCTGGATAAAAGTGTGCCTGCATTACAGACAGAGTTCTAGATCCCTAAATATTGAATTATGAACTTGAAATCTTAAAATAGGTTTTTATTAAAAAAAAAAATCAATAACATTTTAATGGATATACTTCCACTGTACTTTCAGGTGCCTGTGTATGTTTAGACACAGAGATATGGACAAACATCCCAAAACCTTTCCAAGCTGTAACATATTGTTTAAAAACTTATGGCCTCTATGTTTCCAAAAGCTATTTTAGCCTGTCTGTGGAGGGTATTGTGATTGCACTTAGTGCAATACAGTGACAGAAATTCTGTTTATGTCTTCCCTTAGAAGAGCATTTTTATTTTTATTTTTTTTAAGTCTGTGATTATCAATGTGACTGTATCAATGCATTAAAGAGAGTGGATTTGCAGTCTGTCTCATGTTGCTTATTAACAAAAAAAGTTAGTGAACCAATCATGGTGAAATTGTGTTCTTGTAATGCAGGCTGGTTTTGTTTTAATACTTAGTATGTAAATAATTACTTCAGTAGTTTAATCTTTTCCAGGCAAAAGCTTCTGGATTGGGTTGCCAAATCAGCAGACATCCCTTTTTGATCAAAAAGTACTGTTGAACAGTAGTCATGGCACCAAAGTCTGTGTTTGAGTCATGGGAGCAGGGAGGACTTCACTGGATGCTAGAACAGACTCTTAGCCCCAGCTGCAGTTTGAGACACGTGGACATCCACCCATCTTTTTTAAGAAGGCTAAGAGACAAAGAAACAAGACCAAATTAGCATTTGTGCTGAAGCACCTGTATAAATATACTGGAATATTTCAGCTCCAACACCTCAGAATTCTAAACAGAATTTACTTACTTGTTTCCTTGTAAGCCCCTCCCAGGTCACTTTTACAGAGCTCAGTACTCACTTTCAGAGAAATTTAGACAAGGAAAAGAGGGAGAAGAGGCTGAGGGAAGAAATGTGTAAAACCCACTCGAGTGGACATTAGATGTCTGCCCAGGACCCCACTGGGACTGATCCCGAGAGCAGCAAATTCCCTTGAAGTGGTGGAGTAGCAAGAATTTTGTCTACAAGGTGTATTCAGAGGTGAAAAATCTGCTGTATCCCTAGAAAAGTATAACTGAACAAGAAAATGCAATTATTTCATATAGGTATTAAATCAATCCCTGCTAACAACTGGGAAGTTCTGACCAATACTCAGAACTCTTGTGGATGAAATGCAGTATTAGATATGTTAGATACGCTTGCTTAGATACATTTGATGCTTCTAAATGACTTTTTGAGGACTTTAGGCTGATGGGTGTTGCTTGTGCTCTCTGTCTTATATTTCTGACTCTTCAGGCAGTTGAGATACGAGTTCATGACAGGTCTTGAAGAGTGGAAATTTTTATGAGCAGTTTTAAATTCTTCACAAATGTCTCCTTTTCTTCCTACCTCTAACTGAAATTAAAAGAAAAAATGTGTCATTCTAAATAGACTAAAATTGGTTTACATGGTGATCGCAATGTACAGTCTTCGAAAATCGTCTAACAAGCAGCAACCTTTAACCCTTTAAGATCGACCAGTGTGTTTCTGAACGCTAGGAATTGTGATGTCAGGGGTTACTTTACTGTAAACGAGTAGGGACTTAGGCTTTATTGTTGAAAAACCAGCTGACTATTGTAAAACGGCTATTTCCTCAGTAAGGACGATTATTTACCCTGAGTGCTCACACAGTTCCCTGTCAATTTTGGCGCTTCGTTTTGGCGCATCAGAGGCGCTTCCCTGGCCGCGTTCACGCGGAGCTCCGCAGCCCCCG
>WBNO01016978.1:153676-171564 GCA_013400575.1 Peucedramus taeniatus | reverse complement strand
GGCTCGGCCCGGCCCGGCCCGGCGCCGCTGCGGCTCCCGCGCTGCTCCCGCCGGGCGAGCTGCTGCCGCTGGACTCGGCCACAAAAGGGAGCCGCTGTGCGCCTCGGCTGCTGCGGGAGAGGTACCTGGGCACGGGCTGGTGCGGGTCTGGCACAGCTGGGCACAACTTCGTGCCGGAAACAGGCTTCGCTCGGTATCTGTGCCTTGGAAGGTTGGCTTTGGTCGGTGGCTGGTTTAGAGTGGTTGCTGAATTCATTGATTCTTAAACGTTTCGATGTGAGTGTTGTTCCATATGGTTGCTGATTCAGGAGGATGCTTCCAATAGATGATAAATTTTTTAGTAGATAATTTTACTAAAAGGCAAGGATCATTTTTTTGTTTGGATTGTCATTGTGGTTTTTATTATCAGGATAGCGTGGGTGAAGTAAAATATTATAGAACTCATCAGCATGTTTGCCTTATATCACGGAGTTCATCACTAGTGGATTCCATGCATTGTGTTCAGCCTCGGCGTTAGATTTAAATTGTCCAACTGCTGCTGTGCAGTATGTAGGTCATAATAAAAAGCAGCTTTTTCACCAGCTTTCAATGTGCTGCATGCCCCAGTGCTGTGGTTGATTAGTTTGTGGTACTTGTGCTGTTAAGAGCAGTGGTATTAAAGCCAGCTCACACCTCCTTTTTAAAGATATCGCACGTTCCGTGCTAGACAGAGCACAACACACCCATTGTGTCCCTCCGTTTGGCGTTCAATAAAAGGAAGGAAACGAGCACTCCACATGGAGCACCAGCACATTAATAGCGCAAGACGGTTAAACTTTTATTGAACAATCCCAGGGATTCTGAGATAATCTACTGAAGGTAGAGACAATAAAAACACTTAGAGGTATACAAGGAGCTAGTAGGAATGGGAGAGGTCTTCTGATAGGAGCTATGTGTTAGTGCTGTAGATTTTCAGTGCAAAATGAATTGTTCTGAGTAGTTATTAATCACAACACATTTGCTGTAGTTAAACCTAGGTCAATAAAACCTCAATCCCTCAGGACAGATAACGTTTCTATTTAAAGTAGCCTTTTCCAAACTACCAACTGTATTCTTGTGCATTAATACAATTTCTGAATTCTCTTATAAGGAAATGCATTAAATTATTTTGACAACTGATCCAAATATTCTGATTCACTTTGTAGCTATAGAAAATAAAATTATATTTTGGTCTTAAGCCTTCTTTAATAATTATGTAGGTTTAAATCCCACTGAGATGAGCCATTTGTTTGGACAGTTGAGTGGGCATGAAATCAAGAATTTGAGGTCTGGTATCTTTATAGTTAAATTAGTAACCAGCACTCTGTATCTAGGAGCCAAATTCCAGTGTTGTTTCTGTATATATCCTGCAAAGGCATTTGAACAGGCATGATCAGCAACCATCCCCCAAGTGAGACACTGCATTTGGAAACAGCAGTATATAATTGAATTGCTGCTCCCCATTAGAAAAGCTCCATCTTACTTGAGCCATTTCAGGATTCTGTTTTTTGGTGAATGCACACACACCAACTTCTTTATGTGTGCCTCTGTGTAGGGGTCACACAGTAAGTGGTTTAGAGAACTGCCTTCATCTGTGATCTAGGAAGTGGAATGTGCCTTTACAGTGTGCTACTGCATGAATATTTATGATTGGTCTGTAATTATGAGGAAAATTATAAACAAGCAGAGCTAGTGTGTAAGATGTTGGTAAGTCTTTAACAAAGAGGGAGCTTTTGTTACAACAATAAGAAACATGGATATAGCAGTATACCAAGTAAAGGATCTTGCAGCTCAAGGTGAATTGATTCTCACTGTGGATTCTTCTCACTATGAAGAATTTATGGTTTGAGGAAAACAAGCGAAGACTAGCAATGACTAATCACTAAACAGTGTGCACCCATTAGGTGCTGATAGATGCATCTTTTTAGTCAGTATTATTTAAATCAATATTCTGTGCTCTTTCCATTCTGCTTTTCTCCTTTTGTTATTTTTCTCATATTGATTCCCAGCTTCTCTCTGCTTCCTTACTGTCTCTGGCAACATCTGATCCCATCAGAGCTATTTGTAAATCAAATCGGTGACTGTCAGTAGTGGTCATGGAGGTACTGCAATAGAATCTGATGTGGAGGAAGAATTTAAATGAGGTAGAGGTAAGAAACAGCAGCTAAGTAATGAGCGTATCCAGTGCAAACTAGTTCCACATCATGTAAGTTTTAAAGGCCTAGAATTGGGTCACTGATGTAGAAATCAAATGGGCATGCATGGAGAGGGGCATTTTTCCTCTCATGATGAATTGAAGTGTACTTACAAGGTCTGTTTACAAGGTCTTCTTGTAAATAGAAGGTTTTCAGGAAGACCTTGACAATAATGTGACTAGGACAAATTGGAAAGTTTGGTATTAAAAATGGTAGTGTAGAGTTCTGGTTGAAGTCTAGAAGTTTTTCATGTTTCAGCGGAGCCATGCTTTTTATCAAGAGGTGATTATGCATTATTGGAAAGCCTCTAGGTTATCCAAAGTCAGGCTCTCTCTTGGCCAGCAGAGATGTAAATAACATCAGCTGTCATGCTTTAACATTACAGTTGCTTCAAACATTTTTTAGACAGATGACCTTAGAAGGTGACTCTGGGTCCATGTGTAGCTCTTAAACAGAATAGCAACGAAGCAAAAGCAGACAGATTAATCCTAAAATGCAGTGTCATAGCAGCAGGTGCAAATGGTAATAGAAATAAGAGACCAGGATGACCAAAGGAGGAAAAATGAAGTGGTGTAACAGCTTATTTGGTATGCTGTTTGTTTAAAATAATCAGGTTTGAGCAAACAGTGATAAGCATCAACCAATCATGGGGTGTGTGGAGCATAGTAACCTTATAAGAGCTAGTGTGGAAAAGTGTTGTCTGTCCTCAGCCTGTGGACCCTTCTTGGTGTAGTTACATACATGGCCAGGCTGTGAGCAGCAGTACAGATGGGATGTGCCCAGGGAGGAGACTCAGCTATCGAGCTGGGGTACGTTGTATGGTGCTACACTGTGAAATGGCTGAGTGTCACTTCTGCACCAGAAGGATCAGGTATTGAATGTAATTCATCAATTGTGTGGTTGTGTCTGGAGTGCACAGCCTCCATCAGATGTGACCTTGGAACAGTATTTCTGCTCTGGTGAGGCTGTCTGCACAAAAATAGAAACAAAAATTGTCAATTTTTACCTGTTTGTAAACTAGAACTGTACAAATGTATACTTTTTTGTTGTGTCCTACTGCTCTGATACCAGTTCTTTCTCATGTCATTATTTCCTATTGGATTAAGCATGTTACTGTTGCCAGCCTGAATTTCCTTTCTTTACTGTTGTATGTAGTGTGTAGCTTCCTAAATGAGAAAAGACTGTGCCATGGATGCTCTGTGTTCATTTTTATTCAAATAGTCTTGTGTCTTTTCATGAAAGTGTTTTGACAAAAGCTGACCTTGCTGAAATTATGAAGCTTCTTAACATTTAAAAGCTAAAACAAAAACTAGGAAGACTTTCAAAGACACTGATGTAATGGAAAAGTTCATGTATGGGAGAGAAAAGGGAGAGAAGTACTTAAAAGGCAGCATATATCTTTGAGTAAAGGCATGCTAGATGACGACATTTTAGATCTTCTCCTGCTTTCAGTGTTTTTGAAGCATGTAATGTATTTTTCTGTTCAGATGTATTGTTCCATAACAGTGATACCTCACAGCTAATGCTGCTGTGAAGTAGGAAATTCCAAAGGCGGACCCTTTTCTTCTGTTATTTCTAACTTCTTTCCCTAAATAGATTGATTTTTTTGGTCTTTCTGTACTGAATACAGATAGTGTTCTGACTCATCCACCCTTAAAAACCTCACCAACCACCATCAGGGGGTTGAATAGCACAGATGTGGTTCTGTGTTCTTAAGTAACCTGAGAGTTACTAGTGCACTAACATAGTGCACTTTTGAAGAGGTGATGCTGAAGGTCCTGAGTCTCAAAGAATAGTGGGAAAAACACACTAAAAGGAAAAGCAAACATTTATCCTCTCAATCATTACTATGATCAAACTATACACCAAACTTTTTCATTAGCCTTCTCAAAAAACAGTTGTTAAATAATGCTGAGAGATAGAATAATGAAAGCTTTACTTCTTTTAAGGGTACTTGTCTGGCATTTTATGTACAAGTATTAAAACAGTGCATAACTGAACTGTTTGTCAGGTACCTAAAGCTATCCTTAGTTTAGCAGCAGTGGCTTATCAACTAAATTTGTCCACAAGCGTAGCAGTTTTATTTTTTTTACTTCTTCAGGCTCCAAAAGAATATGCAGGAATGCATGATGAAACCAAATGGAAATGGAATCAGTAACTGCAGTTGTCACAGCTGAAAATCAGATTCATTGGAGTTTATAAAATGCATTGATTTCCAAGGGTTGTGTTTGGTTGTAGGATCATGAGTTATGCAAATCAGAAATCAGTAGTTGTGACTGAAGGTCAAAATAGGTGGAAAGGTCTTTGTGTTTTTTCAAACAGTTTAAGAGGAACATGTCTGGTTTCTTAATGTATTGCTGCTGGGGTTTTTTTTGTTTGTTTGTTTGTGTTTTTATTTGGTTGGTTTTTTGGTTGTTGGCTTTGTTTTTTTTTTTTTCTGAGCAGCACCAATAGGTGAAATCCCAGTTCAACTGCAGCAAGGCTGAAAGGTGACTGTAACCCTTCCTAAGAAGCTTAGGTTGGATGGTGTAGTCTGTGATTAGAAGGGGTAGGGACTATGTCAAGAGCAGGACAGCTGCAGGGTGTTCTTGTCAGCCTCATGCCATGTTGTCTGAGGACTCCTAATTAACCATAGCCTGAACATAAAACTTCATCACCACAGTGTACCTTGGGTGCTATCATGTTTGATAAAGCCACATATCGCTCAGTGGGATTAACTTGCTGAAAACTAATACTTTGTCAGAGTTTAGTTTTAGCAAATGCTGGGGTGGGGGAGGCTATCCAAGATTCAGTTATCTGGATCAATTCTGATGTCTGAAAAATGCATGAGCTAGAAATTACATGTACAGAGGGTCTCTGTGCATATGAACAGTATTTTCACTATTTGAATTGACTGCAAATGAAAAGTGATTCAGGCAATAGAATAAAGCATGGGTTAGATAAATTGGGTACTTTGACTGTTCTTTTTCTTTTAATTTTCATTTTTTTTCTTAATAAAGAAATTAGACATGATTATAAAATAAAAAATATCTTCATTTTTGAAACATAAATCAATGTGTATAAACATGTATATAAACATAAATGTAATCTGACATGTTGGCATCAAGCAGGTGCAAAATGACATTTGTGAGGTACTAAGTGCCTGCTTCTCACTGAATTTTGTGTTCATTTGAGAATGTCAGATTCTCTTATCTGTTGATATGAGATCTTTTCTAGTATGTTGGACTATGATAAATAAGGAAGAGTAAATAATTGGTATGAGGCAATTATCGATTGGTGAGAATTACAAAAAATTGTATTTCATGAAGGTTATTTAGTAAATCTCTAGGATGTTTTGCTCTCTCCAATAAAGCAACCATCATGTACCTTCATAAGGAGTGGGTTAATGGATTACATAGCCCAAGTTGGTTGGTATTTCAACTGCTGTTTGTAAACATCGTATGTGTTTCAAATTTCAGACTGTTTCAGCCTTTGAGACAATCCTAAGTTTTAGGGGTTGGCCTAGGTGAAGTATACAAGAAATAATTCCCTTTTGAACATACAGGTCACACTACTGATTTTTCTGTATTTTGTGCTTTGTGCTTCTTAAAATCTTATGCATTTATTGTCTGATTTAGGCACCAACCTTGTATTTTTTTTTCTTCCCACTAATGGTAAAGATATAAAGAAAAGCAAGCAGTAGCAACCCTAAGGGATGCCAGTGCAAAACACTGGTTATGTTTCATTTAATTTGTATATTGATCAGGTACGTCCCACTGCTCCTTCTAGCCAGTTACACAGTTACACATTTTAATAAGCAAATTCTGACAGAAGACAGCAGTTGCCAGCACAAATTTAATTTAATCTAGTTTCTAGTGAATTTCTAATGAACAGGGAACTCTAAGCAGTGACATTCTCCAGATAATCAAATTCATGGTAATTGCAGTTTTTCTTTTGGAGAAATCTGTATTTGTTAGGAATCTGAAGGAAATAATTATTTCAGTGTGACTGATGCAATCAAATGGTTTACTTTGAATAAGTAAAATATAAAAGAGGCTAATCAAATGAAGTGCTACTGTATGAGAGCAAAACGAAAGGGTGACAGGTTTGACAGTAGAATAAAGACCAAACCAAAGGCTTTGTTTTGACATACATGCAGATAATCAGGCAAATTCAAGTCTTTTAAGAGACCTCTTCTATTAAGGGTCACTTTACAGATACAGATCATGTAATCTGAGCCTTGCAGATTATCATTCTACTTTTAAACAAGTATAAGAGAGGTTTTTAATTCCTTATTTGCATAGCTGTAGATTTACACATTCACATGTTTTTGCCATTGGCATTTGATTCACAGATGACTGATTTATGGTCTTGAGCAAAGGCCAAATTCAGGACACACTTTTAACTGTCAGGACTGCAAACTCTACAAAATTTGTTTGAAAGCCAGCACCTGTTGTAATTAATACATACAAAGCTGTAGGAGGATCCCTTCCAGCTTGAGGAGATACTTCTCTTATGAGCAATTGCAGAGACGGTATGCTAAATTAATTCAGGTGTGAATTTGTTTTTTTGTTGTATTTAGTGCTGTAATTGTCTTAAAAATAATTCTCTGAAATCAGTCACTGCTTAGATAAAAAAAAAAAAAACAAATGAAAATAAACATGTCAGTAAGAGCTACAGAAAGTACAGCAGGGTCAAGTTCTCCTTGCAATAGGTACTGAACGTGAAAGATGGAAGAGGCTTGATGCAAAGGTAAACTGAAAAGCAGTTTATTAACAGGTGGCTTTGACCTCTGCTTGACTACAACACCAGTGGTTTCTTGATTTCCTGTAGCAGAAATGAAAATACAAAGGGTGTCTGAGGAAGAAGCAAATTGTAGCTTTGTAGATGAACTTGGGAAGTATTCTTTTGATAAAAGATAACTTCTTATGAATGATGTGGGAAAATTTGAGCAGATACTGTAAAGAGACTTATGGGAGTTGCAGGAGGAGACAGGAAGAGAATTACAAAAATGCTTGAAAGGGAAAAGGAGAAAAATAGATATAATTACTGCAGTGACAAGAAAAAAAGCCATCTATATGTGCCCTCTATTCCGGGGCAGGGACAGCTACAGTGGCTTCAAAGGAAAAAAAAATGAGACTGATCTCATGGGGTGCATCTTGCACAGATCAGAACATGTTACTTGAAACCGTGGGTTCAGATACTGTAGTTAAATTGTGTGTTGACAAGAGGCCTGAAGAATAGCATTCCTCATGGGGGACCAAAACAAAATTAGAAATCAGATTTCAAAATTGCTGTGGAGAAATCAGTCCTCTCAGGAAAAGCTACAACACATGCTTAGAGTGAAGGGGAAACAGGTGTGAAGAAACATGAGCCAGTTCCTGGAGGAGTTTACGTACTTGAGCATTCAAGGGTGGTTTTGGGTTTTTATTTTAAAAACCCCCAAAAAAGTCATGTTTGCATTCTAGTCAAGTCTCCAACCTACACACAGTGTGCCAGGGCAAGCTACAGATTCCATTTTTTAAATTGATTTTTAGTCTTCATATGCACACATAGTAGCTCCAATTGAAATTTTCAGATTTGAAAACAAATTGATATCCATCTGTGATTTTATTCTTTATGTTGTATTTTATTCTTGGGAGACCCAAATGGATGAGTCCTGTCCCTTAACAAGCACTTTAGATGAAGCATTAGAAGTCTGCATTTTCAATGTGATTACCCATTATGGAAATGGGGGTCTCTCTAGCTGTCCTGCACCAGCAGTGAATAATGCAGTTTTGAGGGTGAGATCAGGCGGTAAGGAGCTCTAATTTCTGTCCCTTGGTTTTGCACCAAATTGTTTTAACTGGGACAAAGTTTGTTAGAATGTTGGTGGGATATTTCATGTGCTTTGCTTTATACACAAGTGTATTAGGGCTGCAAATGTCTTTACGGAAAATGTCCATTTCTCAGTATGTTACTTGGCTTTAAAATTTTGAGCTGAGCTGGAGCTTGAAGGTGGCTTGAGTTCAAACATGACTTGAAAGAATAATTATATTGCAAGCTTTCTTGTGTGTAGTCCTGTCAAATCTATGTAATTCTACTGTCATCTTCAGTATTGTATATATTGTAGCTAGACTTCTATGGACGTTATCTTCCAATATGTTTACGAACAGCTTCTCTTTATAGTCATTAAAACTGCGGGGGTTTTTCCGAACTAATTGCATATAATGCTGTGAAAATTTTACATTCAATACCTAAAATTGTCAAAACAAGCTAATAATATATGTCATTTAAATCTTCATAAATGAAACCACTTATTTTGAATTCTGGACTTATTTTCTCTGCTGATGACATATGTGGATAGTTTTTACTAAGCACTTTCTTAAAGAGCTAAAAGGATTTTTAGCTTTGCTTTGCCCAGAAGCAGATAATTTTTTTAATGAACTTTTTTAGGTATAGGTTTGGAACTGTCCTCTGAGGTCTCTACCCTTTTTGGTGTCTACGATAAACAATTGTAGAATTTTTACCCTTACATTTGCAAAATTGTGAAATCTAATTCCTTGTTTCTCATAATCCTAAATTGGTATCTTAAGCTGTTAAGTGCTGAAATGATGATTCAAGTTTGGCCTTGTAAGAATCTGGTCTGAATAATATTTTTAAAGCAAGGGCATGACTTCAAGGCAGTTGTTCATCTGTGACTTACCTCAAACCTGGGTGGTTTTTTTACCAAGACACATTCTAAACAAGGAACTTAGAATTTATTTAAAGGTTTGTTGGAAGAGGGCAGAGAGGAATTTAGCAAAATAACACTTACAAATTTTATTATTATAGACTTTGGTATTTTTGAAAGCTCTTGTTGATGTTTTCTCTCTTTGAATGCAATGGTAGGAGTCCTCCCTGAATTAATTAAAAGTAATTACAGTAAATGTGTGTTTTTAAAATACCATTGAAAAGGCCTTAGCATCCAGCTTTTCGCTCTTCTAGCTTTAGGTTCAGCCCAAATTGCCTGTGAATTTCTTTTGAACAAGGGAAAGATTTATCTAAAAGATGAAAAAAGTGTTACACTTGTGTTTATTTGTGTCCCTTGATATAATGATTTTCTGATTGTCATTACTTACATCAGCCTTTAAGTCTTACTATCATTGGTGAGATCTGGGCTAAAAAGGTTGGCACCATCTTGAATGAATCTGCTAACCTTACTTACAGTGTATTTATTACTGGAAATAGCTTCATGTGTTTATATACAGAAATTATACCATATTTTGGGGATGTTCTGTAAGATAAATAGTCCTGCCTCTTAAAACTTGATGAACATCATAAGTTATGTTCAAATTGTTCATTTCAACTTGGAATCCTGCAAATGCTAACCAGATTTTCAAACTGAGGTCAGTGCAATTGTGATGTTTTTTCATCATAAACTTTCCGTGCTGTCTGTATCAGACACACCTGTGAGTTTGAAATGTCACCATCAAAATCAGGCTAAGCGGTCACTGGCTTCATGAGGAGGAGGAATCAGGAAATAGAGATGTCTTTGTGTTGTCATTTCAAAGGCAGCAATGTTTCAATGCTGCATCATAAAAAGATTGTGTGTTGACTTCTTTAGGTGTGGATCACATAAAAGCTAGCATAGAGGTTTGATTTTTTTTTGTCTATTTCAATGCCATTTCTCTTTATGGAAGTACAATTCAAATGATTTGAACTACTCAACTTCTGGACCGTTTAGACTTTGATCTTAACTCACGTGTTTCTAGTTCATGCCACCCATCTATTGTAAGCTGATTTTGTTATAAATAACCAAAAGCTGTACAGACACTTTGTAAAACTATTAGTGATTTCCCCCCTCTGTTGTTGCCCTCTGGTTTCAAACTCTAGTCTTCAGATAACTGTCAATCATATGTAATTTCTTTTCACCCTGCTGATCAAAATCTAAAGGCAAAAAAAAAACATCAAATGCTTTTCTAATGTTCTCCTTATGAGTAATTTTTTTTTAATTGTGGTAGGAATCAAATGTGCCTGAGCTTAAATTTTAAGTCAGTGGTTTTGAAGCAGAAGGCAGGGCAAACAGAACACAAGCAGTTTAATGTGTGGTTGGACACTAAGTTTGTAATAATTAAACTTCTGCTCAGATATGTCTGCTGTCTACTTTTGATGTCTTTATACACAAGGCTGTAATTTGACAACTTTTTCATCTCTACCCTCTCTTTTGGGAAGTAAGGTAGAAAACTGTGTGATAAATTTTCTCTACAAAATTTATACAGAATAGCTTACCTTTCACTTCTCAGTTTTGTTTTTCCATTTAGGTTAAGTTTTCAAGCCACTTTAGAAGCAGAGGATACCACAAGTCACTGACTTCATCCTTCAGGTTTTTTAAGTGCAAATGTGCACAGCTCTATTGTTGCTTGTAGTGATCATTGTCTAAGGGTTAAAATGGAAATTTTCTGTTTTGAACAGTCATTTCATCAAGCTGATGAACAGTAAACAGCCTTGAGGGGAAAGAAAGGTCTTTTGAGCTGTTATTACTAATAGGCGGAGGAATTTGAAAAACAGAGGATGTTAAAGTTCTGAGGAAGTAAACAATTTCTAGGAAGGGAAATCCACCTTTCCATGTGTTTATTTTTCAAGGATAGGAAACTACCTAATAGGTGTAAAACTTCATGGATACAAAATAGGATATCTGCTTCAGATTATGTTACCCTTGACTTCCAGTTCTCACGTATCTTCAGAACCCCTCTCCCAGCCTTCTTTTGTGCAACTTCAGCCACCTTAGATTTTATGATATGACACAGGTGCTCCTTCCTCTACCAAATGTGCAAAATATGTATAGTCAGATTGCTCCAGCTTTCAGTTTGATATTTTTAACGATCTTTTCTCTCCACCTTTCTGGGTGGCACTGGCCTTTGTCATGTGAATTGGGGTCTCTTTAAAGGCCTAATTGTCCTAAGGAGTATTCACTGCATCTCATAAAATGTGCAGTCATACTGGCTATTAAAAACAGGGATAGCAGAGGAGTCTTGTTTTAGATTTGTGTCTGTAGACACCCTGCCTTGTGGAAGAATTTTTCCATTCAGGGAGAAAGTTTGTGGTGGAAAATATGGCTGCAGTTTTGAATTCTTTATTAGCATTGGTATCAGCGTTGGAAGCTTACTCATGGAGAAGAATTAGGAAATTTCTAAAACGCTGTGAAGTAATGTCACCCATGGTGACTATGCTCTTCTTGTCTCTGTTATTTGCCACTTAAATGAGGGTCAAATTCTGTTAGCTGAAAAATTAGTTCTGACCTACAGATAATTCAACACAGAGCAATTAACTGGCAGCACAGCTGTAACATCCTGCATTGCCTGGACTACAGCAAACATCAAATTGTCTTTCCTCAGCTAGGAAAAGCATGAATAAAGTTCAAACAAATGTTTCAAACTAATAGCCTGTTCTGCACTTAACAGTCCTGTAAAGGACACAAACAGCAAACAAAAACTGTGAAAGAGCTCTCATTTTCACTCAGCTGAAGCAATACATGATAGATGGCTACATTATAAGGTGCCTCTGTTAACAAGAAGACAAAACAAACACAAGCTCAGCACTGATTTCCTGAGCCATTCTCCTAGTGGGCTGAGTGGGGTATAGAGTATCCACTGCTGGGTGTTGGTATCATGCTTTGTCTTCGCCTTTGGGAGCTGGAAAGCTTCCTGGAAACCTTTCCTGGAGTTCCTCTCCTTGCAGGCTACTAGTATGAAGACTTGTCAAATCTTTGGGGAAATTATGATCTTCAGGAACAAAGAGATTTGAACAGGAAGGGGTTAGTTTTCTGTTTTAGGAGCTTCCTGTTGAGTGTGCTACATCCTACTGCAGAAAGGAGTGTTTGGTAGGGAGCAGGAGCAGGCTTGGTAGGCTCAGGCATTTTGGCAGCACCTTTTCTTGCTGATAAGCAACATGAAGGTGGACAAAGGTGGAGGCAATGTAGCTGCAAGCAAGTTCAGTCTGCTGGTGACATGTACCTGAGCCCTGGAAATAAGTAGCTTCTTTGCAGCCTGAAGGACTGATAATTGTCATAATTATGTGAAACTGTGAGCAGCAAAGAGTTTGCCAAAGCAATTGTGTCTTGTGAGCTTTGTCTGACTTCAGCTGTTTCTATTATGTCAATACCATATGTTGCTATTAGAGGTAGGGAACATGAATACAAATGTTGGATTGCTGAAAACCAGATATTGCCTTTGAAATCAGACTAATGGGGAAAAAAAGAAAGAGATATCAGAAAAATACTAGACTCTGGTAGTATTACTTTGTATTCTAAAATGCTGAAGAATTATCTCTTCAGGTTGTGTTTTCAGTTGGTGGATTATAGTAGCAAAATGAATAGACTGACTAAAGAAACACTGATGGAAGATGGTTCTCTACACTATTGTTTGACTTACAGTGAGAGGTTTTGTACTCATTTGAGGTGACAAATGCTCACCCTAGGGTTCAGTGCCTGAAAGCTTCTGTTGTAGTAGCTCAGCTGTTTCCTACCTTCTATGCTATGAGTAGCAGAAAACATTAAAATTACTTAATTGGTAAAGCTAAGGGCTGTTTTTCATATAGGTCCTTTGTTTTTTCATTACTAGCCTGGCAGCTTAGCAAATTGGCAGAAAACCATTGTGTTAATTATTGAGAAGCCTAAATTCCTTTGTGGATTTAGTCATGGTAATTGGAATAGGAGCTCAATACAGAGTGCGGAGGTGTAAAGCTGGCCTGGCCATAATCTGGTGGTTCAAGCAGAAGCAGAATGGTGTCAGCCCTGTGTGCTCTGTAACATAAGTCTTTGTGAAGCGGAAGGAAGGATTTGGGACTTGTGTTACTTCTGTGGATTTCTTTTTCCTTACATGGACCAGCAGCTTGAGAGTGGCAGCTGCACACAGGATCATGGCCCCAGAGCCTGGAGATGGCAGTTCTCCCTTGAGAAGTGGGCACAGTTTTATCTGTAGCTAACTCTGGGAAGGTGTTACTGTTTCAGACGATTTTGTTTAGGTGTAAATATTTCAGAGTAACTGAAGGCAGTTGCTCAAATTTTCCTTTCTCCTAGTTTTTTTAGTTTTTTCTTCCTTAAGCTTATGAGAGAGGGTTCAGTTCTTGCACTGTGAGCCACATGAAATGTGTGATTACTCTATGAAAGAGGGCCAGTGTCCTCAAAAGACCAGACAATAGCATGACACTTGGTATTGTATCACGGAAATGGGAGATGTGACTATAAATCCTTCTGGAAGTTTAATCCAGGTTTTCCATATCCGTGGCAGATGTTCTAGTGGCCATCAATACAGTGTTTTTAAAAGTAACATGGTGGCGTAACATCATCTTCCATGGTTTTGATAAAGACTGGAAAAACCCTGAGAACATATTTTGGATACTTGTGCCTCAGATTTCAGATGGATAAAACACAAGGTTGTACAGGACAGCTGTCACCAAAGTCGTTTCATTAAGGCAAGGCATTGCTTGCTTGGTTCAGGAGGAGAATTTTAGCTAACTGTTAAAAGACAAACAGATGCTTATAAATTTGGGTGTATATATATAAAATGGATATTTTAAAAATTGTCCCTATTCATTTTGGCTCAAAGACCCTGTTACTTGCGTTGGTAAATCACAGATTGAGAGTCCTAGCTTGTTTAGATTTCTGAGGCTTAGGCCTTTAGGAAAACCTCACTCTGTAATGCCCTCAACACCCTCCCAAAAAACAACTACAGTCTTACACAAGAGTTAAGCACAGTCTAGCAGAAAACAGACCTGAAGGACAAATAACTTCATACCAAGTTCTTGAAACAATGGCCTAGCAATGTATATTAAGAGTGAGATTAACAATAAGCTTCTGTTCCCCATTTCCTGAAAAGGCCTTCTCATATTTATTTTCCTGTTCATTTTTAACTGTTTGCTCTTGGAACAGAGGAAGTTAGTTTTACTAGCAAAATAGGCAGGCATATTATCCTGTTGGTCCAGTTTCAGAATGATAGCTGCAGTGGCTGTAGTCATTTTTCACATCATTATGAGAGTAGTTACGTGGTTTGCACCCAGTTATATGAAATTGGCTAAAGTATTGGAATTGGTTCTAACAGATGACTGAGAGTCTTTAAATATTTAGATAATATGCTTTCAATAGTTGGAGGGGTTTAAATGCCTGTGATTTCACTTCAAAGGAGAGAGTATCCTTACATTTTAATGTAGTTATTTAGTGCTGATTTAAAGGTATAATAATAATAATTTTTAGTGGATTCTATGTGATATAATGGTGTTATTAAATGTATTAAAAATTATAACATAGCTGCTTATTATAGCTGTAAAATGTCTCACAAAAAATGGCTAGGGGTTTCAGTCTAACATAAGTCTAAAGTCAAAAATGAGAACTCAATATGGCTAAAGACATTTGGTGTCTCAAAGAGAATCCAGGTCTGGTGTTCTGCCGAACAACAGCAGAGTCAACTCTTCATCAAACATATGCCATTTTGCAGGCCAGTTCATGTTAGTAACATGAGAGTGATTTTTTTGTACTTGCTGTCTTGATCCATGTCTTTCAAATGCATGAGTTATCTGTAGAACACTTCTGTGACAAATGCAGAAGGCTGCTTTGATGCTTTGTTTGAGTATGGCCATCCCTGGCACTAAGTTCAGTTAACACATGTTCATGCATTTTTACTTACGTTACTTTAGGCAGGATTAACCACAAATAATGTTGTGTATGACCTATGTATAGCAAGGTATTCCATCCTGTCCAGGAGCATGGCCACCCTTCTTCATAGCTCCATTGCTTTTCAGCAGCAGAGGCTACTGAAAACACACGTGACATTGAAAAAAAGTCTTATTTGTAAGATCCTTCAAGTTCCTATATGTCTAAAACACTTTTGAGGCTAGGTGATGTCCAGGACAAAGTATGTGATCCCTATTTTTTCTTCTGTAGATTTCTTTTTTTCCTGCACTCTAAAAAATACTCATTTCAGAGATTGAGATGATCAGTTCTATGAATGAACACTCTAAAGGGAGACTTCTGAAAACAGAGTATGTCCATTTTGCTTCCATTCTCTAACGTTAAATTCATTTAATGTTACTTGTCATAGTTCAGATGAAATTCAAATTTTATTTAGAAAAAATGAACAAATGAAAGAAATCATATCCATACTCTGCGTTTTCTTCCTGAGGCAGGTAACATGCAATTCATTTAGACACACTATCATACTATCATACTACTCAAAGGTATTGCAGTAATCTGAAAGTATATTAATAGAATCATGTATAGAATAATACAGGGAAAAGGAGTCATTGCACCTGGCTCTGCAGTGTTCACCTGCATACCTTGAAATGTACAGGGACACTTCTCAAAAAGATTATTCTCCTTCAGCCATTCCATATTCAGTGACTCAATTGTGTTTGAAAGGCTAGGCTTAGAAAAATCAAGATTTCTTTTATGTGAATCTGTGCAGTGAAGCAGGTATGCAAATTTTGTCTCTCAGTATTTTAAACAAGCTTCTGGATCTCTTCCTATCAAGATTTTTTCCCCTCTGGTTTACAAAAATTTCTGTAGTGTCTGTCCTGTAGTGTCTGGCCACGGAGCTCCTGGACACTTGCACCAAGTACCTACATCAGCAGTGGGAACTGTACACTTCTTGGTCACGTTTGAGTTTTTTAGTACTAAAAATTGATTAAATCACACTGGAGTGGGTCACTAAAGAAATTATATTCTTAATTTTAGTGTTGCTGATAGCCATAAAATGAAAGAGATTATTGTCAGTCTCTTAAAAGCATAAGGTGGTGGTCTTGGTAGTAGTGACATATTTGTCTATTTTACTAATAAACATGCATATACATTTATCTTTGAGACCTAGATGATGTATGTGATATTTCTGACATCTCATGTTTCCTGATTTGTATGCAGTAGCTAAGGCATCTTAGTATACATCGAAACAGTGCTTATGTCATGTTTAGTAAATCCTATAAATACTGATAGGTAAACTGTCATTTATTTACACAAATAAAGTTGCACAGAGTGTGTGAAGAAACAACGTACCAAAATGGGTTAAGTGCTGATGGTGACTCAGCTCATGGTAAATCTGTCTTCTGAGAAAATGCCTCTGAAAAGAAATGCTGAGCTGCAAATTGTTGGGTATTAAATTATGTCAGTAGTAAACTGATACTGCTAATAATGACTCTAACACATACTTCCAGTTTTGTGCTTGTGTGTTATTAGTATTCAGCATGTGGATGTTTATTGATTTAGCTTGTAACCACCAGATGAAAGCATTATGGATGGCAAGGTAATGTAGAATCTGACACTAGTGGTCTGGTAGATACAGGTCCTGTATTTATTTACAAACTATACTGCATGTTCCACTTGACCATTACAGCTCTCAAGCTGGCTATAACTCTCACATTAAGCTGTTGAAGTCCTTGAATATCTTTGTTCATGAATCTCAAATATGAACTGAGCTTTTTATCTTTGCTGGACTAGTTTTGTGGTAAAATGATGGTCTTAAACTAGACATTAGGAATGAAGTAGCAATAATGGTTAACTTATCAGGCTGGTATTTAGAGTTTGTGGATTTTTTTGTAGCTTCTTTTAACTGCTGTAACACTAAAAATAGCTAAGATCAAAAGAAAAGGATGCTTTTGAGCTAACACAGAATTTGTGCTATATTTTTACCTTTAGCAGCTTTTTCATTATTAAGTGTTCTATAGCTGATGATTTTTATGCAAGTCTTCAGGAGAAAATGTGCTTCTCATGTCTGTTTATAACAATGAGTATTGCTGTACTCATTTAACAGTTTACTAAATACCTTGTGTCTGGCATCCTGTTTCATGTGTCCATAGAACTTCCAAACAGCTACTCAGTTCATGAATAAATCAGAAATTAAGGTGTCCCATGGTGTTCTAAAATGCTATCAAATGGTTATGCTTAAGTAGACATGTCTGAAAATTTAGCAGATATTGAAACATTTTGCAATCTTACCACACCAGCCTGTTTTAGGTTTTGAGCTGTGAGAATAAGTCTCATAACTTTTCCTTGAACAAAAGTAACAACATTTTTCATTGGCAGTACCTAACAGTGTGATGATGTTTGAGAACTTTTTTCTGAGGAAGGAAAACCAAGAATTGCTGAGATATATAGAGGGAAGTTATAGAGAGGGATATGTTGGAAGCTTTCTCCTCTACCAGAAGAGGCTGCAAAAAATTAAATAGACAATTTTTCACTGACTCAGTTTATCTGTGTTTTCTTAAACTTCAAAGTAATTAGCTTTTATGTACCCATCAAGATGTTCAGGGTCTTTTCTTAGAGTCATTAATTTGTATTTATACTTTCTGTTTCCTGGTATTTTTACGTTATGGGAGGGTAAGTTGGTTGGTTGGCCATGTGACAGAGGAGGACAGGAAGATATTTTTCATGTCACTGGATGGCCCTGGTCAAAAAAAAAAAAATGGAATGCCAGCAGCTTCAGGTCCTCAGGCTTCCAGAATAGTACTGTTACTGAAACTGGAAACTTGAGATGCAGACTAGAAAAAAAACACTGTCTTCAGTCTTGGTATACTGATTTGTCTTGTCCTTAGATGTGTATACCAGTCAGATATGATGGACCTTAATGCAAATAGAATTGCTCCCATCTCAGATGAAACCTTGTGTAGAGAAGGCAAAACATTTTCAGAGATAACCAAACTCAAAAGGTGTTCTTCACATTACAAAAAAAATCCAGGGTGGTTCATTGTTTG